>CM053759.1:46918751-46968484 GCA_028658305.1 Pachyuromys duprasi
GATTATTCATTTTAAATTCGATTCATATAATTATTAATCCCCTGTTGTGTAAATAAGTAGGCACAGAAAGCTGTTACATTTCTGATAAGCTGTAATGCACTGGAGCGGGGCAAATACTATCCAGCTCAGCTACCTTCTCTGCTTCCCAGCCAAAACCCCATAAACACTTGCACATGTTTTCTATTTATGCTACTTCTCTTTATCATGGATCCTCAGAGCAAGCTGCTCTCTACCACATGCTTCTAGCTCATGCTTACCCTTGGCAACCTGTTCCTTTCTTCCTCCTTCTCTCCTCCTTTTCCTTTCTTTTTTTCTCATTTATTTATTTTATTCATTATACATCATTGTAGTTCCTTCCCTCTTCCCCTCAAATTGCCACCCTCTCTCTCCTTCCCCTCCCCCTCTGCTTTCCTCAGAAAAGTTTTCCCAGCCACCCAGGTCACCAAGTTCCATCAAGATTGAGCATGTCCTCTTCCCCTGTGACTTGTCAAGGCAGTCTTGCCAGGAAAAAATTGATCTAAAAGCTAGCAACTGAGTCTGTGACTCATGCAGTCCCCCCTTCCCTTAGTAGAGTACCCACTTGAAGCCTAAGCTGCCCATCTGCTATGTCTTGTTAGGGGACCTAATGTTCAGTTCATGCATGGTCCTTGGCTGATGTTTCAGTCTCAGCAAGCCTCTCTGGGTTCTGGTTAGTGGGCTCTGTTTTTGTTGTTGTTGTTTGTTTGTTTGTTTTCTCTTCTTCTTCTTCTTCTTCTTCTTCTTCTTCTTCTTCTTCTTCTTCTTCTTCTTCTTCTTCTTCTTCTTCTTCTTCTTCTTCTTCTTCCCCTTCTTATGGAGGGCCTGTCACCTCCAGGTCCTTTTCTCTTTCCTCCCACTATTCTCCAACACTCCCTAGGCATCAACCAATGTTTGTTTGTGAGTCTCAGCATCTGTTTTGAGGCTGCTTACTCTAAGGTACAGATGCAAGAAAAGATAAGTAAAAAGAGGACCCAAATGAGAATGCATCAGTCTCATGCAGAAGGGGAGATAAAACAGACAGAGGTAATAGCTGAAGAGAGGGAACAAGGTAGGAGAGGGGGCACAGAGAATTAAGAGGATGGAAATTAGGCCTGAGAGGGGAAAGGGCTAGAGTACAGAAGGCCTGTAGAGAAAAGAGAAACAGAATGTAGACATCTCTGTGACAACTTTGAGACCTAAGTCAGGGTATGCAGGCTCCTGGGAAGATATTAAGGTGATTCAAGCAGAGACTCCTATTGGCAGAGACCATAGAGACTGAAGATGACATCCTCTAACTAGACTAGTCTTCTATAAAGGGTGGGGAACACCAACCCACCCACAAAAACTTTTACCCCAAATTTACCCTGCCTAAGAGATGTGCAGGATAAAGACAGAGCAGATAGAGCAGAGATTGAGGAAATGCCCAAATGATGCCTGATGCAACCAAAGACCCACCCTTTTGGAAAGTGCCAATCCCTGACATTATGAAGGCTGCTCTGCTAAGCTTGCAGAAAGGAGCTGACAGAGTTGTCCTTGGAGAGGCTCTGTCCAGCAGTGCCTCAAAACAGTTGCTGAGATTCACAGCCAAACATTGGTGGATGCCTAGGGAGTTTTGTGGAATAGTGGGGGAAAAGAGAAAAGGACCAAGGACATTACAGGAAATCTCTTCTTGAGCACTCTCCTGCTCCCCAGAACCAGAGAATCTTGGCTCCTTTTACCATTCTTCTGCCTAGTCCAGGCTGTAGATGATTTTATTTAGCAAATCAAGGATAATTTGAGAGGAAAAGTTCATACAAAGTCATTTTTTTAATACATGAGAATTTGCTTGCAGAACAATTAAAGATCCGGGGGAAGCAGACAAAAGTAGTTAACATTTGAATCCATAGCAGACCCAGATCAACCTCAACAGTCTTAAATTGTTCAGTTATAAAATAAAACCACTTGTTGGTGTGCTGTCAGAACATATTTGCAATAATTAAATAATCATGTATTTGGATATCTGGTGTGGCTTAGTATATGTAGTATTTGTAATATTTTTTATCTTTTCCTTTCTCCTCAACATTAAGCATAGCCATTTTCTCAACTCAATTTTGCTTTCATTAGATTATTTTTATCATTAACACAACCAGTATTTTCAATCTCTTAGTATGGGTAATGATCCCATGTATTCTCCATAAATTTGGTGTTTTGTGGTTTTACATCTTTTTATTTGTTTGTTTAGTTGGTTGGTTTGGTTTCATTTGTTTTTTTTTTTAATAGTTAAACAACACCTCAAAAACTAAACAAAAAAAAAACAAAAACTAATGGGATTTACAATTCATTAAAATGGGCTAGGGAAATGGCTCTAAGATATGTAATGCTCTCATGCACTATTTAATTGGCAATGAGTTATTATTTGTCATTTAATTCAATTCACTCTTACACCAATCAGCTGATACAGAAAATTAAATATAAAAAGCATGGAATTCATCTTTTCAGTAATAATATCTCAAGCTGATGTTTCAAATATTGTTAATTTTTCTACTTATACAATTTTTGTGCATTGACATAAAGTGTTGTAAATTTATTTATAGATTTCAGAGATTTGTAAATCTCACTATGACTTCAATATTTTAAAGAAATTATTCAATTTATTCAAATAATAAATTGAATTATTCAATTTATTATTTATATATTTATCTGTATAATATGAAGATAAATCAAGAGGAGAAAAATTAATTGATTATACTTGAATTAAACATTTTAAAATATTTTAAATGTAAATAAAATAAATAAAAATGAGCAAAGCCTAAAACATACTGCATAATTTTTAAATACTTTATTTTTTAATAATAATTTTATATTTATCTATTTTATTTATTTTTATTATTGATACAAAATTTCTTGTAGTCTTCAAAATCACTATGTAACCCAGAATATCCTTCTACATATGATCTTCCTACCTCACCTCTGCTTACTGAGTCCTGAGACTCAAACTAGGGATTTGGGGATATATGATAAGGATTCTTCTTCCTGAGATAGGTCCTTAGTTTAAAAAAAAGTTTTAATTTAAATCTAAGCAAAAATTATAAGTTGTTTTAAATTAATTGCATATAATTCATTAAAATAGAAGCAAGTTTTCTGGGAGAATGAAAAAGCCAGAAGTATGGTGAAGGGAAAGAAAGAGAAATATTTCAATGGTAAATACAAAGGATTTGACATGATTATATGTAAATATCTTTATAAAAACCATAACCATGTACATTGACTATATGTCAATAATACAAGCAAACAGAAAAGAAGAGAACTTATTGCTCTCCTGGCAAATACACACAGAAATATATATGGTAATGACTATACAATAAAACTTGATGAGTACTGACATTTAGATCAAAATGACAGTGCTATTTTTTACAGACTGGCAGAGATAATGTGGTTCTAAAGCCATCATATAGAACACAGAGCAAGAGACACCAAGCATGAATAACACTGTGTGAGCACTCACTATGACTACTGCAGGAATCCACTTGCGTATTTTGCTGAAGATTTGTGCTCTTTTTTTCAATTGCTCATCTTCAGACACTCACAGAAGTGCCTATTTCCTTATAAAATGTTCTTCCTTCAGCACTTCATGTCTGGGGAAACAAATTAAAGAGAGAAGAATGTACTGTAAGGAAGAAAATCAGCAGGCAATCCTCTTGAAGACCCAAGCTGCATGTGGAGATAAAACTGAAGAGCCATACAGCCACCTAATTAAAGCATCTGTTCAGAAAACACAGTGCTATGCTGGAAGCACACATTTATTTAAAAGACTTTTGAGAGGGTATTTTTAAATCAGAGCTTCAAGTTTTTCTTACATATAATCATGGAGAAAAAAATGTTAGAATTTACATGAAAGAGTATTAGAAATGGATTAAGCAAGATAATTTTCTGGAATTTTTCTCTTATTGATTTTATTTCTATTTGTTCTGCTTATTTATATATTGACAAATGTGTATTTTTAGGAAGCCTTCTATCCTTAAGTAAGCACAGGCTTGGGAAGGCAACCAATTACATGCCAGAGACCGCCCCTGCTCCCCTTACTAGGGCAACCCTATAGAGACTCAGCTGCCATGTGCTACATCTGAGCACAGGGTCTAGGTCCTCTCTGTGCATGGTCTTTGGCTGATTCATCAGTCTCTGCAGATCTCCCATCGGCCCAATTTTTTTAATACAAAAAGCTTCTTTGTTTTTTCATTTATTACAAGAAAACATAAAGGTTACACTAACAAGGTTTCTTAAAATGAAGAAATGCTCTATGAAATTACAATGTTAAGTATAAAACTACTACAATAAATATGCTTATATCATATAATAAAACATATGTAATAATTTTAGATGTATTTCTGTAATGAAGAGATAAATCTGAAGAGAAGATTATGAAGTTGACCTGGGCTGAAACTTAAATTCCACAATGGAAACTGAAATACTGTAAATATGTTCAATTAGCTCAGTGACAGAATACTTGCTTGTATGTGCATAATATCCTCCAGTATATCAAACAAAAATAAAACAGTGGAGGAAAGAAACTAAAAGAGATATCTAAATTCCACTGATGAGTGTATGTAATATTTGATGGATAAAACTGGCCCTAAACCTGCTATCTAAACTCCAACAAATGCTAAGGAGAGATTTTAATAGGGTTTTCAACATGTATAGCCTGATATAACTTCTGTTTTCCTAGGAAAAGAACAGTTGTGCACATTCAGGGACACTATCCCATGTCATGACAACATGGACATGTTCTGTGAGAGCTAATGGAGGTCATCCAATCTAGCAAGGTCTAATTAAAGCCAGATATGTGTGAGTTTTTACAGTTACAGCCCAACAGTCTTTTCTGCTAAGTACTTTGCAGAATCATCGTTGCTCAGGGTCCTTGACACCTGCATCACCATTTTCCTTTTCAATTACAACTAACGTAGCTTCAATAGAGAAACAATGGATGTCATTCTGCATCTACAGCTTTGAAAGTTTGATTCAGATATCAGAAATGTCAGAAATACATACACACTTGTAGATGTCTCTGGAATGATTCAATTCATCAATACGGTACACATGTTCTCAGAACTACCAAGCCTTTAGTTTGCTTTTACATAGACTTAAATTGAAAAAGAAAATTAAAACTTGAAAATCTAAGAGAGAGGCCTTGCTTGCCATTGCTTAGAAGGACAAAACTGGAGAGTCAATAGCTACGGACCTATAGTAGAATCAAACAAGACTGCCCAAAACAAGAAAGAAAACAAACAAATGAAAATCCAAAAATTAATGAAATGACTCCTAATGATATTCTGCTATTCACATAGATCAGTGCCCTGTCCAGTGCTCATCAAAAAGGCTAAATCAGGCAGCATATGGGAACCTCCGAGAACAGGGAAAGAAATGACGATAGGAGTTAGAGAGGATGGAGGCCACCAGGAGAAAAATCAGCTAAGCAGGTTCCCATGGGTTCACAGAGCTGAAGCGAGATGAATAGGGCCTGCATGCATCTGCACCAGGTGTGTTCCATATATGTTCCTGCTTCAGCTTGGTGTTCTTGTGGGATGACTAACTAACTGGGAGTGATGGTGTCTCTGACACTTTTGGTTCTGGGATTCTTTTTGTACTATTGGGTTGCCTTGCTTAGCCTGGGTCTGAGGGTTTTAGCCTTCTCCTAGTGTAACTTGTTTTGCTCTGTTTGGCTGTCCTCTCTTGGAGGCCTGCTCTTTTCTAAAGAGGAAACTGAGCGGGAGCTGATGTGGTGGAGAGGGAAAGTGGGGGATGTTAGGAAAAGTGGAGGAAGGGTTATAGTAGTTGTATATATTGTATGAGAGAAGAAACATTTAAAAAAATAATCTATAGTTCTTAGCAACCTAGTTTTCTTCCTATTATATAATCAAAGTATCAAAATGAAAATGTGAGTATCAAAACCTTGGACTTATAGGAAATGAAATTGTGTCATATGTCTGAGCTCTAATTTATCTATTATAAGGTTGTGCCTATATTAACCCTTAATTTATGCATTGTCTTTCATTTAATTTTGCTGAAATGAATATTATAAAGTGGAGGATAACTACTGTCTTCTTGTGACACTTATTACAGTTGTAATTAAGTTCATAATATATCAGATTTTTGGAGCAGTATCAGTCACTAAGTTGCTGCAATCTCAAATGATGTCTGCCTCACAACTCATTTGAAACTTTCCCTGTAGGCAAGGTATCTAAATTGCTTTCATTTTATAAATGTAACACCAGAGTCTAAAATTATGACCATTAAAAGTTTTAATGTTATGTTTTAAAGGTTATATGTTTTTAAAATATTAGTACCTCTTTCAAAAAGAAAATGCTTTAATTAGTAGTAAACATTTATTTTGAAGAATGAGATTAATGCCTCAAATTATTCTGTAATTTCAATTTGTTTCCATGTATAAATTAATAATTTTCAATCTTTCCCAGTTATGTTAACAAATTATACTTGTTAAAATAAATAAAATCATTTTCATTTTCCTATAATCACTTTGATCACTTCATTATGCATCAAGAAAACCTTGTCATGTTTATACATTTAATACCACAAATATCTAGTAATGCTTATGATTGGATTAAATAGATATTATTCAATATTTTTATTTCTCATAATCATTTATTATCAATATGTGGTTATGTTGTGTCCAGTTGAAAGATTGTGATTAGTGTTATCATAGAATTCATTCATTCTGAAAATATGCTATGAATAGTAATTATCAGCAACCATTTTCTTAGCATACCACAAATCAAACAAAATGTATCTCTCTACGGGAAAATAGACAATAAAGAGATATCAAGATATCACTTCATTGCAAGTAGATAAAGCAAAAAGAAATTTGATAAAATAAGTATCTGGGGGTTAGAGAGATGGCTCAGCAATTCACATAATTTGCTGTTATTGTAAGGAGACCTGAATTCAATTCCCAGCAGCAATAGCAAATGCATCATAACTATCTCTAACTTCCATCATAGGGTACCTTTCACTCTGACTTTGGCAAATACCTGCACTCATGTGCATGAACCAAAAATTAGACATACACTCTATACATACTTTAAAATAACAAAATATTAAAATATAAGAAGCAAAAATCATTTAGCCTAATTTTTATATTTTATATAATGTGATTAAGCTGATTACTAAGCTAAAACAAAGAATAGTAAGAATAGGGAAAATAAAATGTAAAGAACTAAGTGTAAAAGGTGATTAAATTGGTGAACTGAAGAATTGGCTCATATGAAAACGATGGTGACTAAAGAACTCGAGGTTCACGGCTATTAGAACCATCCTAGGTTCTGAAGATCAACACAAAATGAATAAGACACTCCCATCCCATTAAATCTAGACACTTATAGAGAAGATATGATTGTGTCTCATCAGGTGACTATCAATTTGGTCTAGGGGCAAACTGATGAACTTTCTGGTAATCTGTCCCCAAGATGTTGGAGTTGCTCTTAAGAAGCACATTGGTGGTTATGAAGAAAATCACAGGTTTTCTGGGTGTTATCATCTACCCTGTTGTGTAGTGGAAAGGCATTATCTAGACAGAGAAAAATAGGTGAAGAAAAATTGACTCTTCTCTTTTCATATACCTCCACTAACCATTCTTGCCAGTTTGTAATCACAATAGCTATACAAGGGATTCTGTTTAAAATCAAGATCCCTTTCACAGATCAAACATTTAACAACAGTTTGAAGCATCGATGAATACTGTCTCCACTCTACTGTATGTTGTGGCAAATCAATTTTTATATTAATGTGTGCCAGATTAAAAAAAAAAAAAGCAAAGTGAGAAAGAATGCAGCTAAGCAAAACTCTAGTCCAGCTCAGTCACAGGAAAGGCAAGACCAGATAAGGGCTATGTGATTTTTACTGAATACAGAAACAGTCTAATATTTTAAACAGAGAATCAATTTACATAATTAGATATCTGCTAACAAAGAAACTCTAACAACATTGTTAAACATAGATAATATTTAATAAATGATGAGAAGACAGGATACGTTATAAATTATTAGGGTGATGTGATCTGAGTTAATGGTTAAATGAACAATAATATTACGGAGATTGATTTTTTTAAGTAGTCCGACACCCTTTTACATGTAAGTGAACACACACCACACTCACATATCAACAACAACAAAAAAAACAATATACAAGAGTTAAAACAAATTGCTTATCAGTTATGACATAAACTAAGTGTTAAAGATAAAAATAGAAACTGCTAGAACCCCTGCACAGATGTAGTCCATGGCAGTTCAGTATCCAAGTGGGTTCCATAATAATGGGAACAGGGACTGCCTCTGAAGTGAACAGATTGGCCTGCTCTTTGATCACCTCACCCTGATGGGGAGAGCAGCCTTACTAGGCCACAGAGAAAGACAATGCAACCACTCCTGATGGAAGCTGATAGACTAGGAGCAAAAGGAAGGAAAGGAAGGCATCCCCTATCAGGGGACTTGGGGAGGGGGCTATGTGGAGAAGGGGGAGGGAACGTGGGATTGGGAGGGGAGGAGGAGGGCTTATGGGGGGATACAAAGTGAATAAAGTGCAATTAATAAAAATTAAAACAAACAAACAAACAAAAACTCAAGTGATAATACATGCTGGAGATGATGTGGAGAAAGTGGAACCCTCCTGCACTGCTGGTGGGAATGTAAACTTGCACAACCACTTTGGAAATCAATCTGGCACATTTTCAGACAGTTAGGGATACTGTTTCCTCAAGATCCAGCTATAGTACTCCTATGTACATATCCAAAATATGCTCAAGTACACAGTAAGGACATTTGCTCAACCATGCTTGTAGCAGCTTTATTCATAATAGCCAGAATCTGGAAACAACCTAGATGTTCCACAGTTGAGAATGGAATACAGAAATTGTGGTACATTTACACAATGGAATAATACTCAGCAATTAAAAACAAAAAAATCATGAAATGTGCAGGTAAATGGTGGGATGTAGAAAAGATCATCCTAGTGAATATCCCAGAAGCAGAAAGACACACTGCCATGTATTCACTTACAAGTGGATACTGGACCTATAAGATAGGATAAACATGCTAAAATCTGTACACCTAAAGAAGCTAAAGAAGAAGGAGGACCCTGGGTAAAATGATCAATCCTCACTAAGAAAGACAAATGGGATGGACATTGGAAGAAGGAGAAAGCAAGAAATAGGACAGGAGTCTACCACAAAGGGCCTCTGAAAGACTCTACCTACTAGTATATCAAAGCAGATGCTGAGACTCATAACCAAACTTTGGGCAGAGTGTAGGGAATCATATGAAAGAAGGGGGAGATGGTAAGACCTGGAGAGGACAGGAGCGCCACAAGAACCAAATATATCTGAGCCCAGGGGTCTTTTCTGAGCATGATACTCCAACCAAGGACCATTCATGGAGATAACCTAGAACCCCTGATCAGATGTAGCCCATGGCAAGTCAGCATCCAAATGGGAACCCTAGTAAGGGGAAAGTGGACTGTCTGTGACATGAACTCAACAACTGGCTCTTTGACCACCCCAATGAGGGAGGAGCAGCCTGGCTAGGCCACAGAGGAGGACATTAAAGCCAGTCCTGATGAGGCCTGATAAGATAGGGTCATATGGAAGAGGAGGAGGACCTCGTCTATCAGTGGACTTAGAGAGGGTCATGGGAGGAGGTGACGGAAGAAGGGTAGGATTGTGAGGGAATGAGAGAGAAGGCTACAGCTGGGATACAAAGCAAATAAAATGTAATTAGTGTAAAAAATGTAATCACTTATATAGACCTATAGGATAGGAAGGTCATGCTGAAATCTATACACCTAGGAGAGATATACAAGAAGGAGGACCCAGGTTGGTATGATCAATGCTCATTTAGATGAACAAATGGGATAGACATTGAATGGAGGTGAAAACAAGCAACAGGACAGGAGCATACCAAAGAGGACCTCTGAAAGAATCAATACAGCAATATATCAAAGCAGATATTAAAACTCACAACCAAGCTTTCGGCAGAGGGCAGGTATTAATAATAAAAATATGAAATATGTTTTTAAAGACTGACTAATGATACTTCCTGAAATTTGCATGTATTGCTATAGTATTTTCATGAAAAGTATGAACAAGAGACAAATATTTGAGACACATATATTGTTAGAATGTATCTGTATAAATTTGAAGAAATACTAACACCTTGGAGAGATTTTAGAAACCAATACAAATATATCAATTAAATACACACAAAATAGGAAAATAAAACAAAATGGTGAAAAATAAGGTATATATTTAAGAAGGAAGTGCTCTGTTATGATAAATAATACTTTGTGGTCCAGTAAATTTTGTCACAATGACAAAGCACTTATTTAAGTAACATTAAGATGATGTACGATGGGGAGGGATCCAAGATGGCTGCCCCAGGAGGACACTGTGTCTGAGGAGAGGGACAGCAGTGCCAGCACAGCGACCAGGAGACTGAACTCCGGGACATAAAATACCAGTGTTTGCGATTGCCAGGTGAGAGGAAATCCTATGGTGAGGAAATCAAGGGGGAAGGTACTTGGCACACCCAGTCAATCCCTGGCAAAAGTCTGGGTGACCGGCAGGCACATACCTGCCAGCCTAGATCTGAGGATGCAGCCTCCAGCAGAGTCCCCAGCTAACATCCCAGACCAGAACACACAGTCTCTGGTCCAGACTGAGGCGTCCCCGGATACCATCCTAGACCACAGCACAGCCTCTGGCTCAGAAGGAGGCACCAGTCTCCAGACCAGAGGGAAGCCCTTAGGTACCATCCCAAACTAGAGCACAGAGACTCCAGACCAGAGCAAAGCCCTTAGCTGCAAGCCCAGGTACAAGTGCAGAGCCTGCACCAAAGCTGAGCCCTTAGCTGCCAGACCTGATTGGAGTGTGTAGCCTTTGGACCAGAGCAGAGCCTCCAGCCATCATCTCAAATTGGGACACTCAGCCTCTGGCCCAGGGTGAGGTGCCAAGCCTCCGGACCAGATTGGTGACCAGCCTGAAGTACTCACAGATTCTAGCACAGAGCAAAGGGCCGGGCACACAGAGCCCACAACCAAGTACTTGTCCCACAAACAGCGTCACCCACAAACCTCAGAGTCCAGCTTGCTGAGCCTGCCACAGATTGAAGACCACTTGGTATTCAGGAAACCTGCAGTGGCACTTCGTACCGACAATGTGGGCTTGCTAAACGTGCTAGCACCCACATCCACTCCTGTGCTTGCTCCCAGTCCCCATACCCCCATAACCAAGCATCTACACTCTCAAGCATTCCCCTTCAAGCCAACTTCCAAACATGTGCATGTGTACACAAACACACTTAATCCCTGCACACACACACACACACACACACACACACACACACACACACACACGCTCCGCAAAAATGATTCTGCACCAGCAGATTTTCCTCCTACAGTTACAACTGAGGGAACAACACACACTCTCAAAACACTGATCTTCCTGAAGAATGCTCCAGACACCAGAGATTGACAGTTCCAGTCTGAAGTTCAGTCTCAAGGAGGAAACAGCTCCTTGATTATATATAAACAAATGACCAAAGGTAGACAGAAAAACTCACCCAATAAATATCAGGACACCATGGTCTCACCAGCAACATCCAAAATCAATGGAGATTTTAATTCAGTGGAAACATGGGAAAACGATGTTAAAGCTATGCTTGTACAGTTATTAGAGGAAGAAAAAGAGGAAATGAACAGAGCTCTCAAAGAAATATAGAAGAATATAAGTGGCCATGTAGAGGAACGATTAAAGACATATAGAGGAAACAAACAAACAAACAAAAAAATAGAACCCACATTCAGTCAGATGAAGGAAATGGTGCAAAGCATGAAAACAGAATTAGAATTTAAAGTAAACACAAACAGAGAAAAACCTGGAACTGGAGAACTTAGAGAAAAGATCAGGAACCAAAAAGGTAAGCATCACCAACAGAATACAAGAGATGGAAGAGAGAATCACTTTTTTAAAGCAATTTTTAAATAATTTATATATTTTCATATTAATCACAAGTTATATACTTTTTATCCCAGCTGTATCCCCCTCCCTCATTCCCTCCCACTCTCCCCATCCCTCCCTCATCTTCTCCCTGCCCCCCTCCAAGTCCACTGATAGGGGAGGACTTCCCTCCCTTCCATCTGACCCTAGCTTATCATATCTATTCAGGGCTGGCTGCAATGTCCTCTTCTGTGATCTACTTAGGCTGCTCCTCCCTCGGGGTGGGGGGCAGTCAACAAGCCAGCCACTGAGTTCATGACCCAAATAGTCCCTGTTCCCCTTACTAGGGTACCCAGTTGGGTACTGAGCTACCATGGGCCACATCTGAGCAGGGGTTATACTTTGTATCCATATATGTTCCTTGGTTGGAAAAACAGTCTCATAGAAGACCCCTGTGCCCTGATCTATTTGGTCTGTGTGGAGCTCTTGTCCTTTCCAAGTCTTACTAACTCCCCCTTATTTCATATGATTCCCTGCACTCTAGCAAAGGTGTGGTTGTGAGTCTTACTATCTACTTTGATACATTGCTAGGTAGAGTCTTTCAGAGACCCTCTGTGGTAGGCTCCTGTCCTGTTGTTTATTTTCTCCTATATTCAATGTCCATCCCATTTGGCCATCTAAGCAAGGATTGATCGTCCCACAATGGGTCCCCCTTGTTGCTTATCTTCTCTATATGTATAGATTTTAGCATGTCCATCCTATCAGTCTATATAAGTGAGTATTTACCAAGCGTTTCTTTCTGCTTTGGGGATACCTCACTCAGGACGATCATTTCCACGTCCCACCATTTGCCTCCGAATTTCATGATTTCCTCATTTTTAATTGCTGAGTAGTATTCATTGTGTAAAGGAACCACAATTTCTGTATCCATTCCTTGAATGAGGGACATCTGGGTTGTTTCCAGGTTATGGCTATTATGAATAAAGCTGCTACAAACATGGTTGAGCAAATGTCCTTGTTGTGTACTTGAGTATCTTTTGGATATATGTCTAAGAGTGGTATAGCTGGGTCTTGAGGAATCACTATTCCAGATTGATTTCCAGAGTGGTTGTACAAGTTTACATTCCCAGTAGCAGTGGAGGAGAGTTCCTCTTTCTCCACAACCTCTCCAGCATGTGTTGTCACTTGAGTTTTTGATCTTAGCCTTTCTGACAAGTGTAAGGTGAAATTTCAGGGTCGTTTTGATTTGCATCTCCCTGATGCCTAAGGACTTTGAACATTTCCTTAAGTGTTTTTCTGCCATTCTACAATCCTCTACAGAGAGTTCTCTTTTTAGCTCCATACCCCATTTTTTAATTGGATTACTTGATTTGTTTCTTTTTAACTTCTTGAGTTCTTTATATATACTGGATATTAGCCCTCTGTCAGATGTAGGATTGGTAAAGATCATTTCCTAGTCTGTAGGCTGTCGTTTTGTTTTGATTACAGTGTCCTTTGCTTTTCAGAAGCCCTCCTGTACACCAAAGACAAAAGGGCTGAGAAAGAAATCAGGGAAACAACACCCTTCACAATAGCCACTACTAACATAAAGTACCTTGAGGTGACTCTAACTAAGCAAATGAAGGACCAGTTTGAAAAAAATCTTCAAATCATCTGAAGAAAGAAATTGAAGAAGATATCAGAGGACGGAAAGACCTCCCATGCTCATGGATTGGTAGGATTAACACTGTGAACATGTCTATTCTGCCAAAAGCAATCTACAGATTCAATGCAATCTCCATCAAAATACCAACACAATTCTTTACAGACCTTGAAAGAAAAATTCTCAACTTCATGTGGAGAAACAAAAAAACCAGAATTTCCAAAATGATCTTGTACAACAACAGATCCTCTGGAAGTATCTCCATCCCTGATCTCAAGCTGTACTACAGAGCAATAGTAATAAAAACTGCATGGTATTGGCATAGAAACTGAATAGTGGATCAATGGAACTGAACAGAAGACCCAGAAATAAACCCACACCGCTATAGAAATTTGATTTTCGACAAAGAAGCCAAAACCATTCGATGGAAAAAGGACAGCATCTTCAACGAATGGTGCTGGACCAATTGGATGTCTATGTGCAGAAAAATAAAATAGATCCATATTCATCACCCTGTACAAAACTAAAGTCCAAGTGGGTCAAAGACCTCTACCCGAAAACCAGACACACTAAATCAGTTAGAAGAAAAGGTGGGGAAGACCTAGAACTCATTGGCACAGGAGACTACTTCCTGAACAGAATACCAACAGCACAGAGAAACAATCAATAAATGGGACCTCATGAAACTGAAAAGCTTCTGTAAAGCAAAAGACACTATCATCAAAACAAAACGACAGCCTAGAGACTGGGAAAGGATCTTCACCAACCCTACATTGACAAGGGGCTAATATTCAGTATATATAAAGCACTCAAGATGTTAAAAAGCAACAAATCAAGTAATCCAACTAAAAATGGGTAAGGAGCTAAACAGAGAACTCTCTGTAGAGGATTTTAGAATGGCAGAAAAATACTTAAAGAAATATTCAAAGTCCTTAGGCATCAGGGAGATGCAAATATAAATGACCCTGAGATTTCAGCTGACACCCATCAGATTTGCTAAGATCAAAAACTCAAATGACAACACATGCTGGAGAGGATGTGGAGAAAGGGGAACCCTCCTCTATTGCTGGTGGAAATGCAAACTTGTACAACCACTCTGGAAATCAGTCTGGCACTTTCTCAGACAATCAGGAATAGTGATTCCTCAAGCTCTCGCTATACCTGGCTTAGGCATATATACAAAATATGCTCAAGTACACAACAATGACATATGCTCAACCATGTTCATAGCAGCTTTATTTGTATTAGTCAGAACCTGGAAAAAACCCAGATGTCACTTGTTGAGGAATGGATACAAAAATTATGGTACATTTATACAATGATATACTACTCAGCAATTAGAAACAAGGAAATCATGAAATTTGAAGGCAAATGGTGGGACCTGGAAATGATCATGCTGAGTGAGGTATCCCAAAAGCAGAAGAAACACATGGTATATACTCACTTATATAGACCTATAAGATAGGATAAACATGCTGACATCTATACACCTAAAGAAGATAAGCAAGAAAAAGGACCAGGGGTAAGATGATCAATCCTCACTTAGATAGACAAATGGGATGGACCTTGAATGTAGGAGAACACAAGCAACAGGATAGGAGCCTACCACAGAGGGTCTCTCAAAGACTCTACCTAGCAATGTATCAAAGTAGATAGTAAGACTCACAACCACACCTTTGCTAGAGTGCAGGGAATCATATGAAATAAGGGGGAGTTAGTAAGACTTGGAAAGGACAAGAGCTCCACAAAGACCAAATAGATCAGGGCACAGGGGTCTTCTATGAGACTGTTTCTCCGACCAATGAATATGTATGGATACAAAGTATAACCCCTGCTCAGATGTGACCCATGGTAGCTCAGTACCCAACTGGGTACCCTAGTAAGGGGAACAGGGACTATTTGGGTCATGAACTCAATGGCTGGCCCTTCGCCCCACCCCACCCCCCACCCCGAGGGAGAAGCAGCCTTGCCAGACCCCAGAAGAGGACATTGTAGCCAGCCCTGAAGATGATAAGCTAGGGTCAGATGGAAGGGTAGAAGGTCCTCCACTATCAGTGGACTTGGAAAGGGGCAGGGAGGTGATGAGGGAGGGATGGGGCAAGTGGGAGGGAAAGAAGGAGGGGCCTATGGATGGGATTCAAAATACAAAACCTGTGATTAATATAAAAATAAATAAATTTATAAAAAGTAAATGTTCTCAAAAAGTAAACAATATGAATTAAAGATTTAAATATATAATGCAAACCCAAAAAATTGCCTGAATAAAATGTAGGAGAAATCCTTTTAAAAAATAAGATTACATATGAGCTTAAGTAGAACATTTTGGTGATCTCAAGTGTTTATTGAATTCTCTTTACAAAAATCAAAGATAAAGAAAGAACTGGTGACAATTTAACAAACTTCTGTTCCATCTGAATGGAGATAGGAAAGTTAGGGTTTCGAGGACCTTTTTACTTTTCATGTACCCTAATTTCATTTTACATATTTTTATACAGGTAATGTTGTTACGCATATAAATGAGGGCAGAAAAGAGTGAGCTCAACAAAACACATGCTTTGAGAAGGAAGGAGAAAATAAGCATAATGATATTTTGGGAAAAGAGGGTGAAGTTTTATGTACTATATTATCAAATCAAGATATAATGATATCAGAGCAGTACTAAATGCCTAATTTGTGACTTTTAGATGACTTAGCCACAACTCAAACAAATATTCTTATTGGTCCAGATGCCTCATGAAAGGAAATTATCTTGTTATCAGACTTGCTTTGTTGTTTATTTTTTCACTTAATAATATATGGAGAAAAAGATAAAAGTATTTTAAAAATCATACTCAAAGTATTATGTATATTTCTGGACGGTAAAATTTGATGATTCAGAAAAAAACATTTTATGAAAATTAAGAAGGAAATGATTAAATGTGGTTGAGTCAGTGGACTTGATCTCTAACTGCTGTGAATATTCTGTTTCAGTTTTTGATATGCAGCCTTTTTTTTCTTGAACTAAGCAGTTTTCAAGGAATGATTATCCTTACACATATAGTAAGTTATATTTTTAAAAGGCAGAGTAGCCTTTAATATTTAATGTTAATTTTAATATCTGAAATCAATATTGAAAAGCAAAGGACATTTAAAAATCAAGATAGTGGTAGGGTTTGCAAAAATGAATGAAGCCTCCTGAAAAGAAAGGTACTAGAATTTAATATAACGTACAGGGTTAAATAGAGGAAAACATTACTGGGGTGTATGGTTATGACAGTGCAGATCGCATAATAAATTCTGTAGTGCCTATTAAAGGATAAGAAGTTGATGTTTATAGGTTCATCGATATTGATTACAAAGTCATAAATGCAAAAATCAGATTTTGAAATATTCCGTATTTCAAGCTATGACATGCTGATGTTGTCTTTTGTATGTATTTATGTTAGATAGCTATAGCTACTGAAATTAATCTGACTATTTCTTCTGGAAGTAAACAATGGTAGGTAATTTTTAATATATATGTTAATTGATTCTTTTACAAACCAACATTTTTGAGATATACCCACTGCTACTGTAGTTGTTTTGGTCATTTGCATAAATCAACAGACTACAAAAGATCAATCCCACACAAACAATCCCAGGGCTGTGATGATAGCTTAGTTTGCAGAGTGCTCACTCATTCTGCACAAGCCCTGGTTCCATCTGTACCATATAAAGCTGCTTGTGATGGTACACACCTATGACCACAGCATTGGGCTAGGGGAGACAGGAGGCGTTCAGGACATTAAAGGCATCAGAGACTACATCGCAATGACCTTGGGTTCAGGATATAATATCTCAGTAAATTCAAAAAATGAAATGAATATGATTCCCACTATGACTAGGCGTGCTCAACCATAAACATACATGAAAGCAAAGTACTTAGTCACTTAAGATAAATTAAGAAAATATTTTAAGTGGTAATTAAAAGCATTTTCTTTTAGAAATGAAAGTAAATTGAGCTTGAAGTTAAAGTCCTGGAATTCAGTGACACAAAAATTTCTTAAAATGCTACATTTGAGCACATAATTGCTAAATTGTAATTTTTATATGCTATATTTTGCTCACACAATAGCATATCATTTAAAACACATCAGTGTAAAATTCAAATTTTAATTTAAAACTGAATTATATTGTTATTGTTTCAGAAAATTCGTTTTTACATAATAGCAAAATAATCAAGCTTTGTATTAAAGTCACTATGAAAGGATAACTGCTAAATTGTTATTATAGAAATAACATTTGGTGATGTTCAATTTAATAGTTGTCATCCCCTAGGAATCATTTAAATCATATTATTAAGCAAATAATGAAAACTATGATGAGAACTACAAAATCATGAAGTACCACATATTTTTCTCTTTGACCTAAAGATATTGGGTGTTGCAGGTTAAGTGGTTGTTTTCCTGTATTTGCTCAGTTTTCTCATCTTTAAATTAGATAAAATTGCTACTTACCTCATCGAGTTTTTATAAGCCTAAGGTTAAAACACTATTTAGTATACTTACAATGTTGTATTTTAAAGCAGGATTTTCCAGAACATATTTATTTTTGTCACACTAAATATCTCAAAGCATATAAAAAAGTTTCAACCGTCATTAATGTATGAGTATTGTTAACATGCATTGCAAGGATGACTCTAAATGACAGGAAACCTCAGTTCAAGTTCTGTCTGAGAAGAGGTTATATTTTATCATAGAAGCCAGATAGTCTGATATTCTGAATAAATTTTCACTTACATTATGCTTCAGTTGGGAAAATGAGATTTTCATATAAGTTTAGGGAACTACAAGAAGATTAATTACATTTTAAAGAAAAAGAGGTTAAAACCAATACTATAAAATGGACAAGTTTAGAAATCTCAGTGCACCATATTTAAGTTAATAACAGATGCCTTTGAATGCTATGAAGTTTTAAATGCTATGTGGTGTTACTGAAGCCCATCCGATGATCCTTATTAGTTCTTCATTTACCATATATGTTGTGGTGATAAGGATTTACAAGGAAATGGATAAAATGATTGAACTATTGAAAGATAAATTGCCACTGCTTAGTTTTCCTAACTTTATAGCTATTATTTATAAATACATTAATATCAGTATTTTATTTAATTATTTTTATTTTCATTAATTACAGTTTATTCACTTTGTATCCCCCCTGTACCTCCCTCCATCCTGCCCTCCCAATCCCACCCTCCCTCTTCCCCATGTGTGTCCCTCTTCCAGTCCACTGATAAGGGAGTTCTTCCTCTCCTTCCCTCTAATCCTAGTCTACCAGGTCTCATCAGGAGTGGCTGCATTGTCTTCCTCTGTGGCCTGGTAAGGCTCCCCCCTTAGGGGGAGGTGATCAAAGAGCAGGCCAATCAGTTCATGTCAGAGACAGTCCCTGTCCCTATTACTATGGAGGGTACTTGGATACTGAACTGTACAGGGAAGAAAACAGGAACTACAGAGATAATATGAGAATTTTTAAGATGGTATTTTAAGAAGTACATTCAGACTTAAAATGAGGGTTTTAATATATTAGAAAATGTCAATGAAATTTAAAATCTAGAAGCATATAACGTTTTAAGGAATTTAATTCATGTTCTTTATAATACAGTGTTGACATAATGGCATATTATGCAAGTATCTGATAAACTTTGACTATATCTCCCACCCCAACTACTACTCTGTGCTTCAACATAATCCCTTACTAACTGCCCATCCACTAATGAGTCCTCTTGTTTTCTGGGAAATTTGTTCTTCTCCCTTCATGCCATCTGTTATTTTTACATTCATTATTTTACATACCTATAATCTTAAGAGCTCTCAAATGAGAGAAAAGACGATATTTGCTCTTCTGAGACTAAACTCATTTCATATTATTACAGTTGTACCTGATACTTGAAACAGTATAACTTCTTCCTTCTTAGTGTTAAAAAATTAATTGTGCATATAAGCTTAACTTTACTTATACTTTGCTCTCTTAATAAATGCCTGTGTTAGTTATATACATTAACTATTATAAATAGTACTTTGATGAACATTGATTTGCAAGTGTCTCTGTGGTATGTTGACTTGCAGTCTCTTGGATAAATACCAGGAAGTCTTGTGTCTGATCAAATGAAATCTTATATAAAGAAAAAGACCCCAGGTAATCAAAGTAAGAAGCAGAGACATAGTAATAAGAAAGAAAATTATCAATGAAACAAACAATGTAGTCTTTCACCCAATCTACTTTATTGAGCAGTCTTAAACATCTCTACCTCTCTTCCAACACCCCTACCACCAACTTTAGGTAGGAGATTAGTAAGGAAAGGGGATGTAGACATTTTTTATCTACTTCCTGCTGAGTAGGGTCGATGGATCTTTAGGAGATTACCAAACTCAGTATATCAGCAGTCCAGTGCAAAAGCCAACACCAAGCAGCAACACAAAATCACAGACTCAGTTGGATTGCCTCAGAAGTTCTTTGGAGAGCTTCTCTTTGTGAAATCAAGTGTAGAAGCATGAAGATCATCACAGCAATGTTGATCCAGAAAGTGATGTCTCACTGTGAGGCCTCTATATATCTCCTATCCTCAGAGTCCACCCACAGATGTTCTCGGCCCTTCATACAAGAGAGAAAATCATCATGTGCCCTCTCACAAGCGAACCTCCAGAAAAACATCATCTTCTCAGTTTTCAGCAAAACATCACATGACAAAAGTGAATCTTCAAGGAAACCAGAAACTTCCATTTCAATAGAGGATCCAGAAATACTTATCTCCAGCCACCTTCTCTTGAGACACAAAAATTATACATTTAGAGAAAAACCAGTATCTTCAACAAGTAACTTAGAAAATATGACATGCACAGGTAAAAAAATTAAACTAGTTTCCTACCTCTCATGCTGTATGCAAATTAATTCTAAACTGATCAAACACCTTCGTGTAAGATACAAAACTGTAACATTGATATAGAAAAATGTAAGTAAAACACTTGAAGATATCAACATAGACATTCACTTTCTGAAGAAGGCCCCACTCACTCAGAGCATTACTATCTATATAAAAAAAGACAACATGTTATCAAAAATTGTCACCACATTAAAGGAAACAACTGAGTAAAAACACAGCAGGAAGAATGAAAGATCTTTGCTAACTATACGTCTTACAGAGGGTTAGTGCCTACCAATAAGTAAAGAGGATTAATAATAATAATTCAAGTAACAATCAAGAAATGGCTGTTGTTCTTGCCTTTTGTTGTCTCCCAGAGGTTGAAGATCAATCTTAATTGATGGTAATATACAAACTTTAGACACAGGACTCAGAAGTTTCAAACAGGATTTGAAAATCTTCCTGAAGTATAGTTTTCATAGTATGAAAAGGTTCCATGCAGATTTCAAAGGGAGAAAAACCATCAATAGTAGTACACAGCTGTCATATCTATTAAGCACAACAACAGCCAATAGGGCAAGATATCCATTAAATGTAAAATGGTGGCACTCATACCTTGCAAATGAAAACCAATGACCTAATTAGATGTCAGTTCAACAGGTAGGAAGTCATGCCTGATAGTAAAAATCTAGATAAATCCTTGGGGCTAGTGAGGTCATGAATCTCAAAGGAGAACCTGCTGACACCACTTTGTTAAACAAATGTAATTCCTAATTTCATTGTGAAACTTATCCCTATTTGCATAGATAAGTATATCTCTCACATCTTATCAAGTCCTCCCTTTGTAGGAGAGAACATTTCAGAAAACCACCACTTCTCAAAATACAGAGATAAAGTGATTGTGGTGTGTTCAGGGTTCTTTATTACCCTAGCCTACAATGCTGATAATCTTCCCATATTCATGTCTGCATTATTTATTTTTCTATTGCTGTTAGAAAACTCCATGATTAAACCAACTTATAAAAAGAAAGCATGTAATCGGGTTTATGATTTCAGTAGGTTAGAGACCATAATGGCAGAGGAAAATAATAGAGAGCTGAGAAGGTTCTCATCACCAATCAAAACCAGGTGACAGTGAATGTTAACTCAATATGGACTGATTCTTTTAAACCTCAAAATCCACCAACTCCCACCCGTCTTTGTTACATACTTCCTATAGCAAAGCCATACCTCCCAATCATTTCAAAACAACCAGCCTTTTGGGGACCCAGTATTCACATGCCCAAGACATAAGGAGAACAGTTCATTCTGATCACAAGAATATCTTTGGAGTTTTTGGTTTGGTTGGGTTTTGTTACTGTTTTTGTGGTCTTTCTCAGCAGTTGTTTCCACATATCTCTTAAGATAAAATATTGTGTTAACTGGAATTGCCAAACAACTGTCCACAGCCTTCTTTTCTTTTCTGTAGTTTTCTAAGTTTTTCTTTTATACTTCTGCTGGCAATGACTCAACTTCAACTGTGTAAGTCTGTGACTGTCTTTCATTCATCAAACATGTTCCTCCGACTACAATTCCACTTTTAGAGACAATATTTCAAACTTGCTGGTTGTGGCTGGGCTGTGATCCAGAACTTCTATGGGTGAATGTAAAAGTAGTTGAAGTCATCTGGTGAGAAAAAAAAAAAAAAGCAAGTTCTAAATTAAATACATTTAAAAGTGGAATTCTTGTCACATTTTCAAATATTAAAAAAAAATAGTTCTCTGAGAACGCCTGAACAAAGGTAGGCCATGGCAGCTCAGTGTCCAAGAGGGTTCCCAATAACAGGGGAAGGGAGAGTCTCTGACATGAACTCAGTGGCTGGCTCTCTGATCACCTCTACCTGAGGGGGGAGCAGACTTACCAGTCCACAGAGGAAGACAAAGAAGCCAGTCCTGATGAGACCTGATAGACTAGGATCAAATGGAAGGGGAGGACTATCATTGGACTAGGGGAGGGGCATAGGAGAAGAAGAGGGAGGGAGAGTGGGATTGGCAAGGGATGGGGTAAGGGGCTATAGCTGGCATATAAAGTGAATAAAATATAATTAATAAAAATAAAATTAAAATTAAAAAAGAAAAAAAATAGTTCTCTTAAATCAATGGAACAGGGACTCCAAGATGGTGGTGACCAATGAACACTGTTTCTGATGGGCAGAGGATCAAATGGATGGGTGGCTGAAGTCAGAGCATTGATTCTGAGGCTACCCGGGCTAGAGGAAACAACCCATGAGCTGGGACAGATTGGATCCAGGTGCCCTATGGACATCTGCAGGATCTGAGAGTGGTGAAGCCCTACCCTTTCTGCTGTACCTTCATCTGTGCTCTGGCGGTGGCTGCAGCAACAGTGGAGAGTACATAATCATAGGTACAGGGATTTCCTTACTCTAATTGCCCAACAGGAGACCCAAATCTGAGAGTAGAGAACTGTGAGCCCTCTGTGCTTACTATATAGGCATGCACAAGTGAGTGAGTTATCAGGCCTTCTGTTCTTTCCAAACACTTGAGTACATCTGCAAAAGAGTGCTCACAAAGCCCAAGATCCAGGATCCCTATGTGCTAGCCACCAGACACTGGATCCCTCCCAACCACACCCCCACTTTGGACAACATAGGGATATCTGGGACTGCATGCTCAAAATTGAAGACCCTGTTCTGTGGTTTTCCCAGTAGAGTCCAAGCATACAATTTCTGGAGACAACATAGTGCAGCCCAGACAGATAGAACACTTGAGCACATACAAAGTGGCATACAAAATGAATAAAATATAATTAATAAAAATAGCTACTCCCTTGCATCCACCCTTCCGGGCAGGCATACTTCCACACACACCCCTGCACTTGGCATTTGTGCCTGCAACCTTCCTCCCTTAGGTGCATCTGAAATACCAACACCCACTCACAAACTGGTGGACCTCTTTCATCTTCCTGAAGAACACTCAGACTCCAGAGACAGACAGATCAAGACCGACCAAGTCTGCAGTACAGATTCCAGGAACAAACAGCAAGGGCTACAGGCAATTGGATGGGTAGAGTCTGGCATAAGAACACATCCAAAAATAAAGGACATCATGGCATCACCAGAAAATACAAAAATCAATGGGTATTTTAATTTATTGGAAAAACAGGAAAATTATTTTGAATCAGTGCTTATACAATTATTACACATAAAGAAGATATAAACAGAAAAAAAAAACGGATGCCATCATGGAAAGACAGGAATCCCCATTCAAAAAGATCGAGGAAATGGTATAAGATATTTTAAAAGACTTAGAATGAATAAAGAAAACACAGAAAAAAACCCTGGAGCTGGAGAACTTGGAGAAAAGATCAAGAACCACAAAGGTAAGTATCACCAACAGAATACAAGTGAGGGAAGAGAGAATCTGAGGCATTGAAAATATACTAGCAGAAATTGATATATCTCTTAAAGAAAAAATAAAATCAGAAAAGTTCTAAACATAAAACTTCCAAAAAATCAAGGACACAATGAAAAGACAAAATCTAAAAATAATAGGAATAGATGAAAAAGAAGATTGCAGGCTCCAAGGTCCAGAAAATATTTTCAAGAAAATCATAGAAAATTTTCCCAACTTAAAGAAAGAGAAGTCCCTAAACATGTAAGAGGCTTACAAAACACAAAATAGATTGTACCAGAAACTTCTCATATCACATAATAGTCAAAACACTAAATCTACAGAACAAAGAAAAAATATTAAAGGCAGCAAGGGAAAAAGGCCAACTAACATACAAAGGTAGACATATCAGTATCAAACCAGGCTTCTCAACAGAAACCCTGAAAGCTAGAAGGGCCTGGACAGATGGCATGGATACTCTAAAAGACCACAGATGTCAAACCAGACTACTATACCCAGCAAAACTTTCAATCAACTTAGCTGGGGAAAACAAAATATTCCATGACAAAATCAAACTTAATCTCTACACAGCAACACAGCTCTATAGAAGATACTAGAAGGAAAACTCCAGTCTAATGAAATCAACTACATCCAAGAAAGCACAGGACATAGATAACCTCACAACAAAAATTCAAAAGAAAACAAGCACAGAAACACACTGTCACCACAACTCCAAGTAAAAGAATTAACATTCATTTGTCACTATTATCTATCAACATCAGTAGACACACTCTCCAATAAAATGACACAGACTAACAGAAAGGTTGCAGAAACAGGATCCAAAATTCTGCTATATCCAAGAAATACACCATTGCAACAGTTAAAGACACAACCTCAGAGTGAAGGGCTGGAAAAATATTTTTGAAGCAAACAGACCCAGAAAACAAGCTGGCATAACTATCCCAATGTCTAACAAATTAGACTTTCTACCAAAATTAATCAAAAATGATGAGGAAGGACACTTTATTCTCATGAAAGGAAAAACCCACCATGAGTACATCACAACCTTAAATATCTATCCCAACATTCAAGAGCACCTGCATTGAAACATTATTAAAGTTCAAATCACACGTTGATCCCAACAACTTAGTTGTGAGAGACTACAACACTCCAATCTCACCAAGGAACAGATCATCAAGGCAGAAGCTAAATAGGCAAATAATGACCTTTATAAAGGTCCTAAACTAATGGATCTAAAAGATTTCTAAAGAATTTTTCACCCAAACTCAAAAAAGTATACCCCATGGAACCTTCTCAAAAATTGACCATATGTCAAGCACAAAGGAAACCTCCACAGATATAAGAAAATTGAAATAATCCCTTGAATCCTATCAGACCATTATGACCTAAAACTAGACGTCAACAACAACAGAAATAACAAAAAAGCCAACACATGCATGAAACTAAACAACTGTCTACTTAATGAAAGCTAAATTACAGAAGAAATCAATAAAGAAATTTGAGACTTCCTAAAATTCAATGAAAATTAAACTTACCCAAACTATTGGGGCATAATGAAAACAGCTAAGAGAAAAGCTCATAGCACTAAATGTCTTCAGAAAGAAGTTTGGCATATCTCATACAAGAAACTTAATGGCACACCAGAAAGCCCAAGACAAAAGAGAAACACACGCACAAATGAGGAGTAGACAGCTGGAAATAATCAAACTCAAGGCTGAAATCAATAAATTAGAAGCAAAGAAAACAATTCAAAGATTCAATGAAATCAAGACCCGGGTCTTTGAGAAAATCAACAAGATAGACAAACTCTTAACAGGAGTAAATGAAAGATAGAGAGAAAATATCTAAATCAGCAAAATCAAAAACAAAAAGGGGGACATAACAGACACTGAGGAAATTCAAATAATCATTAGCTCTTAGTCCAAAAGCTTATATGTCACAAAATTTTAAAATCTCAATGAAATGGACAATTTTCTTAACAGGTGCCATTTACCAAAGGTAAACCAAGATCAGGTAAATAGATTAAACAGTTCTATATCTCCTAAGGAAATAAAAGCAGTCATCAAAAGTATCCCTGCTTAAAAAAAAATAATAAATAACAGGTCCTGATGGTTTCAGCACAGAATTCTACCAGGCCTTCAAATAAGAGCTAACTCAAATGCTCTTAAAACTATTCCAAGAAATAGAAAGAGGAGGAACAATACCAAACTAATTCTATGTGACCACAGTAACCTTGATACCTAAACCACACAAAGACACACCCCCAAAAAAGGGAACTTCATACCTATCTCTTTCAGGAACATTGATGCAAAAATGCTCAATAAAATCCTCAAAGACCAAATCCAAGAACACATAAAAGATATCATCCCCCATGACAAAGTAGGCTTCATCCCAGGCATGCAAGGGTGACCCAATATCTGAAAATCCATCCATCTGTAATCCACCATATAAACAAACAGAAGGAAAACAACACAAACACACACACACACACACACACACACACATGATCATCTCCTTAAATTCTGAAAAAGCATTTGACAAACTCCAACACCCATTCATGTTTAAAGTCTTGGCGAGATCAGGGATACAAGGCACATGCATAAACATAGTAAAGTCAATATACAGCAAGCCTGTGGACAACATCAAACTAAACAGAGAGAAACTTAAGACAATTCCACTGAAATCACGGACAAAGCAATGCTGGTCACTTTCTCCATATCTCTTCAACATGGTACTTGAAGTCTTAGTTAGAGCAATAAGACAACTAAGGGAAATCAAGGGAATACAAATTGTAAAGGAGAAGTCAAAGTATCACTATTCACAGATGATATGTTAGTATAGATGAGTGACCCCAAAAGATTCTACAGAGAACTCCTTCAGCTGATACACACCTTCAGCAAAGTGGCTGGATTAAAAAATTACCTAAAAAACAAAATAAAATCAGTAGCCTTACTGTCCCAAAAGACAAACTGGCTGAGAAAGAAATTATGGAAACAATACCTTTTACAATAGCCACAAATAACTTAAAGTATCTTGGTGTGACTCTAATCAAGCAAGTGAAAGACCTGTATGAAAAAACTTCAAGTCTCTGAAGAAAGTATGTTCATGGATCAGTAGGATTAACATAGTGAAAAGGCCTCCTGTCAAAAGCAATCTACAGAGTCAATGCAATTCACATTAAAATACCATCACAGTTCTTTACAAAACTTGAAAGAACAATTCTCATACGTAAACACAAAAAACCCAGAATTGCCAAAACAAACCTGTACAATCACTGATCTTCTGGAGGTATCTCCATCCCTGATCTCAGGCTGTACTACAGAGCAGCAGTAATAAAACCGTGTGGTACTGGCAGAGAAACAGTCTGGAGGATCAATGGAATCAAAATAGACCACCCAGAGGTAAACACACAGAGCTAGGGATACTTAATTTTTGACCAAAAAAAAAAAAAAAGACAAAACAATACAATGGAAAAAAGACAGCATCTTCAAAAAATGGTGCTGGTCTAACTGGATCTCTACATGTAGAAAAATGCAAATATATCCATATTTATTACCTTGCACAAAACTGTAGTCTAAGTGGATCAAAGACTTCAACATAAAACCAGACAAACTAAACCTGTTAGAAGAAAAAGTGGGGGAAGAACCTTTACCTCACTGGCACAGGAGACAACTTCCTGAACAGAACACCAACAACACAGGCTCTAAGAGCAACAATCAATAAATGGGACCTCATGAAACTGAAAACTTCTGTAAAGCAAAGGACACTGTGCTCAGAACAAGATGGCAGCCTATAGATTGGAAAAGGATCTTCAGCAACCCTTCCCCTGACAGAGGGGTAATATCCGGAATATATAAAGAACTCAAGAAGTTAAACACCAAGAAACCAAGTAATCTCATTTTAGAAAATGAGGTACAAAGAGCCAGCCATCTTACCCAGGATCCTCTTTCTTGTTTAGCTTCTTTAGGTGTACAGATTTCAGTATGTTTACCCTATCTTATAGGTCTAGTACCCACTTATAAGTCAGTATATACCGTGTATGTCTGTCTCCTTCTGGGATACCTCACTCAGAATAGCTTTTTGACCGCTCTGCTCCCCACCCAAGGGAGGAACAGCCTGCTAGGCCACAGAGGAGGACTTTGCAGCCAGACCTAGGAAGTCCTCCCCTATCAGTTGACTTGGAAAGGGGTAGGGAGAAGATGAGGGAGGGAGGATGGGAATGGGGGGGATTGAGGAAGAGGGCTACAGATGGGATACAAACTTAATAAACTGTAACTAATATTAAAAAATAAAATTTTAATTAAAAATGGGGTACAGAGCTAAGCAGAAAATTCTCAATAGAAGAATATTGAATGGCAGAGAAACACTTCAAGGAATGTTCAAAGTCCTTAGTCATGAGTGAGTTGCAAATCAAAGCAACCCTGACATTTTACCTTACACCCTCAGAATGACTAAGTTCAAAAACTCAGGTAACAACACATGCTGGAGAGGATGTAGAGAAATGGAAACTCTCCTCCATTTCTGGTGAGAATATAAACTTGTACAGCCACTTTGGAAATCAATCCAGTGCTTTCTCAGAAAATTAGGAATAATGCTACCTCAGGTCCAGCTATACCACTCCTAGGCATATACCCAAAAGATGCTCAAGTATACAAGGACATTTGCTCAACCATGATTGTAGCAGCTTTATTTGTAATCTGGAAAAAGCTCAGATGTCCCTCAACTAAGGAATAGATACAGAAACTGTAGTATATTTACATAACGGAATACTACTTAGCAATTAAAAACAAGGAAATCATGAAATTTGCAGGCAAAATGGTGGGTACTAAAAAAGATCATTCTGAGTGAGGTATCCCAGAAGCAGAGAAACACACATGGTATTATTAGACATATAATATATAAGATAAACATACTAAAATCTATAATCCTAAAGAAGATAAACAAGGAATACCCTAGGAAAGATGCTCAATCCTCACTTAGAAGGGCGAACGTGATAGACATCGGAAGCTGGAGATGACAGGGAACAGGACTGGAGCCTACCACAGAGATCCTCTGAAAGACTCTACTAATAGAGGTATCCAAGCAGCAGCTGAGATTCAACTAAACTTTGGGTACAGTGTAGGGAATCTTATTAAAGAGGGAGGAGATAGAAAGACCTGTAGACAGCAGCTCCACAAGGAGCTCACAAATATGTGCGGGCCCTTTACATGATACCTCACTCACTGTGAATACATAAGTGTGACCATTCTGTGTTTGGAAGACTTGTTTTCTTGGTATTCTCCATCCCCACCCCTCCTTGTACTTCCTGCCTCCTCTTCCAAAGATTTTTCTGAGTCCTGAGAGGAGTGATTAGGTTGAGACATCTTATTTTGGGATCAGTGTTCCAAGGTTTCTTACTGCCTGCATATTTTATGATTATAGGTCTCTGTAGTTGTTCATATCTGCAGCAGGAAGAAGTTTCTCTGATGATTCCTGAGCAAGACACAAATGTATATGTACAGCAGAGTGTCATCAGGAGTAATTTTATACAATGGTGCCACAAACTTGTGGTAGCAATTGACTAATATTACTTATGACTTAAAGATCATGGCATGAGATGGCACTGATGCCTGTACCTTAGTCAAGAACCTGAAACCAGATAGGCCAGAGACTTAGGACAAAATCAAAAATCACAGAGCATTGTACTACCTTATCTTGCAAGTAAGACATAACATGACTGTAGATCGAAGTATTTTTAGCTGTATTGGTATTTACAGGTCTTCTTTGGTTGAATGCAGAATCCTTTCAGGTACCCAAAAAAGTAGCCCCATAGAAGAGAAGGCTCTATGTAGACACCAGACTGCATTATCCATTTTCAATAATTTGTACAGATGTTGTCTTCAGCAATAGGGTCATGTACTAGGTGTGTAAAAAGCAACTATAGCCATGGCATCAGCCTGGATTGTCTGAGAATTCCCATGGGACACCTTTGGCCAACAACTCAATTTGATATATCCCATTCCTGATCCTGGAAGCTTCATTTGTTGACAAGAGATATATTATGGGGCTCTGCCTCACATTATTTAAAGACTTTGGTTTGGTCCTTTTTATACATGTGTGTATTTTGGGAAGCTTCTAGTGTTTTAGTTTCATATTACTACCCAAATGGCCCTTAATTTTAGCTGTCTCCCATATTCTGTTCCTCATCCCGGGTCTGACTCCCCATCTCCAGTTGATCCTTCTGTCCTAGCTCCCTTCATCATTCATCCATAAAAAGCTGTCTCTCTATATCCAAGCAACCGTAAATAGCTCCTTAGCTGGAAGAAATCGTACTCACCACCCATGTCCATGCTGGGACTTTGTCTGTCTCTTAGTTTTTCCAGGATAAATACGCCACCATGCCACAGTCATGGATATCTTGCTGGTACAGTCATTGTTGTGGTTAATCGTCTTTACAGCTTGGCAGGACTATTGACTGCTATCCTCAATTGGGATCTTCCATAGCTCCTTTTGATATTGTCAGAGGCAGTCCTCATGCAGGAGGCTTCTAGCTCAGGTTCCAGCTTGATTCTACCAAGTTTATTCCTTCAAATCCTATGTGCAAGTGTGTGGTTTCTTGAGCAATAGTGACATTCAATCCTTTCAAATTCTAGGAGGTAACCAAAAACAACAGCAATATCCTATACTGGATTCCCCTTGTTGTTGGTTTTAAATTCCATATAGTTTATTGCTTTTGAAAAATCAATATAAACATAGCCCAGAGTCAATAAATGTGTGAAAGGGTATGTAGATGCACTCTATCGTTCACGTAGTCCTCACCATAACCTTCATTTTATTCACTTATTTTGTATTCTCAATTATGTCTCATGAAAAAGATATGGAGAGGAATTTTCATTTTAGAGTTTTATGAATGTGCTCTTTAGATTGTGTCAGCATGAAGTTGGGAAGGTTAATGGAACTGATTTTTCTTTCTAATGCAGGTTTTTATCTGGTGAGAGTTTCTGAATAGCATTTACCATTGCCAGCCATTACTTGTGCAGCAATGAGCTAAAAATGATTTCTCTTTTATTCGGCTGGTGCCTGAGTTCTGAGTTTAGTTTTCCAATGTCTACTTTGAATCTGTTCATTTTACTTTGCCTCTCAAATTTCTTCATTAACATGTCTAGAATTCCTGACATTTGCACTAAACCCTGATTGTCCTCTAGGAATGCCTCTATGCTGCATATTCCATTTACCTAAAATTCACCTGCACAGTGATTAAAAGAACCCATACACTGCTATTCACCCTGAAAATATATGTATAACAATTATACAGACTGAGCAGGTTGCATTTAGGAGTGTATATACAATCTGTGAAGAAAGAGGGCATGAATTTGAAGGAGAATTGGAGGGATATATGGAATGATCTGGAGCGAAGAAATGGGAGGGAAAGTGCTACAATTCTATTATAACCTCAAAAATAACATTGGAAATTAAAAGTATCTAAATTTCAAATGTAGAAATTTGATTTTAAAAAAAGCTCACTGACATGCTTAAAATGTTAGGCATTAAGTATTACAAAGAAAAACAACATTGTTCTGACAATAAATTTAAATCATTGAATTTTTCATTTTCTAAAATAATTATGAATTGTTTGCAATACACTTGCTGATGTTATGCAAAGTATCATAAAACAGTCTAGCTAAATCTGAGGACATTTGACTTCTTTTAAAAAATTTTTTATCAATTACACTTTATTCACTTTGTACCCCCTCCCTGTAGTGCCCTCCCTCCTCCCCTCCCAGACCCTCCCTTCCTCCTCCGTTTTCATGCATGCCCCTCCCAAAGTCCATTGATAGGGGAGGTCTTCTTTTCCTTCCTTCTGATCCTAGTCTATTAGGTCTCATCAAGAATGGATGCATTGTCTTCCTCTGTGGACTGGAAAGGCTGCTTCCCTTTCAGGGGGAGGTGATCAAAGAGCAGGCCAATCAGTTCATGTCAGAGACAGTCCCTGTTCCCATTACTATGGAACCCACTTGGACAATGAACTGCCATGGGCTACATCTGTGCAGGGGTCCTAGGTTATTTCCATGCATGATACTTGGTTGGAGTATCTGTCTCAGGGAAGACCCCTATGCTCATATTTTTTTGGTTCTGTTGCTCTCTTTTATGGAGCTCCCTGTCCTCTTCAGATCTTATTATTTCCCAGTTCTTTCATAAGATTCCCTGCACTCTGCCCAAGAGTTGTCCATAAATCTCAGCATTTGCTTTGATAGTCTGCAGGGCAGAGCCTTTCAGAGGTCCTCTGTGGCAGGCTCCTACCTTGTTCCCTGTTTTCTCCTTCTTCTGATGTCCACCCTTTTTGCCTTTCTGGCTGGGGTTGAACATTTTAGCTAGAGTCCTCCCTCTTTAGGTGTACAGATTTTAGTAGGTTTATCCTATATTATATGTCTATATGAGTGAGTATACACCCTGTGTGTCTTTCTGCTTATGGGATATCTCACTCAGGATGATCCTTTCCAGTTCCCACCATTTATGTGCAAATTTCATGATTTTCTTGATTTTTATTGCTGAGTAATATTACATTGTGTAGATGTTCCACAATTTCTGTATCCATTCCTCTGTTGAGGGGCATCTGGGTTGTTACCAGTTTCTGGCTATTACAAATAAAGCTGCTACAAACATGATTGAGCAAATGTCCTTATTGTGTACTTGAGCCTCTTTTGGATATATGACTAGGGGTGGTATAGTTGGATCTTGAGGAAGTACGATTCCTTGTTGTCTGAGGAAGCACCAGATTGATTTCCAGAGTGGTTGTACAAGTTTGCATTCTCACCAGCAGTGGAGGAGTGTTCTCCTTTTTCCACATCCTCTCCAGCATGTGTTTTCACTTGAGGTTTTGATCTTGGCCATTCTGTTGGGCATAAGGTAAAATCTCAGGGTCGTTTTGATTTGCATTTCCCTGAAACCAGACACATTACATCAGTTAGAAGAAAAAGTGGGGAAGAGCCTTGAACTTATTGACCCAGGAGACAACTTCCTGAACAGAACACAGGCTCTAAGAGCAGCAATCAATAAATGGGACCTCATGAAACTAAAAAGCATCTGTAAAGCAAAGGACACTGTTGTCAGAACAAAACGACAGCTTACAGACTAGGAAAGGATCTTTACCAACCCTATATCTGACAGAGGGATAATATCCAGTATATATAAAAAACTAAAGAAGTTGAAAAGCAAAAAATCAAGTAATCCAATTAAAAAATAGGGAACAGGGATAAACAGAGAATTTTCAATAGAGGAATATCGAATGGCAGAGAAACACTTAAATGTTCAACATTTCACTTCTTGAATCATAGGTTTTGCCTAATTCTTTTTGTGACATCATCCCACTTTCTGCTTTTCCATATAATTCATTTATAAGTTAGGACAAAAAAATTAGTTATTTTTTTATTTCCTCCCAAGTTATGCATCCTTCTTATCTAGTACTTTTTCTATAGATTTAATGTCATAAATTTCATGGCAAATTCTTTCACTTGTACAGAAAGTATTCCCATGATACACTATGGAAAATCTCCAGCGTCTTCATCCCTGCAGTGATGAAAATCTGATGTGGTCTACTGGCTTTTTTACCCCTGTCTGCTTCAGGTACTCTCTTTCAAGTACAGCCAGGGCCCCAGAACCTACTCCAAGACCTTTCAGATACTGTTTATGTCCCTGTGGGCTGCTCCCCCATCAGGGGGAGGTGATCAAAGACTATGAAATGGATGCTGAATTGTAGTTCTCCACAGTTGTTGGCTACTGCAGCTGGGGGTGGGAGTGGGGAGTGGTTGTAATTGGGGTAGGGGAAAAGAACTTAGTTTTTAAAGCATTATGGGACAAAAAAAAAACCAACCAAACAAAAACAAAGACAAAAAACAGCAGCAACAACAACCAAGATTCCCCCAAAATACCACTGAGTATGTTTTTGTTGCTGTTGTTGTTACTGTTTTATAGGAGTAAAATAAATATTTAGATAAAAAACAAAACTTAGTTTTCCTTAAGAGGCCCCTGAGATTTTGACCATGTTGTTGTTGTTTGTTTGGTTGGTTTGGTTTGGTTTGGTGGTGAGTAGTACACAGGCCTGAGAGGATGAACCTGGAAGGAATGGGGAATGATTAGGGTGAATCGTATGAGATTCCCAACTAATTAACTAAAATATGTTAGGGAAAAATGAAATCAAAAGCATCAGTCTAATTTGTGTATGCATATACTCTTTGGTATGTGGCCTTCTACTGTCATTTGGCTAACACAGCAGGAACTACACTCTTGAATTATTGTTTCACAGCTATTCTCCTGGATGGCTCATCAGCACTCTGGAAGAAAGCTGATTCTCTCTCTCCCAGCAGCTATAACTTGTCAATGTCTCTGAAGCTAAGGGTGAGATTTAGTGCATCCACTCTACTTTCTGAGATTTCTGTCACATATGAGTATGCACAGGTCTTTACAAACCTAAAAAAAAAAATGGCTCTGTTATTTCTTGTGTGGAACTGCCACGTTTTGTCCTGGAAAACATTGTTCCTTATAGTCATCCATTGCTTGGGGCTTTTATAAATTAACTCTCACCTGACAATAGAACCAAGATCTTGGCACCTCTGGAAGAGTGTGAGGAATGAATGAAGAGTGTGAGGATCTATAAAGATGACTCTTTTAGGTCTGAGCATTCTATAATCCCTTTTTCTCTGCTTCTTATTCAGTTCTGGGTCTCTGTGTTTTGCCTTCTAAAAGCTGTCTGGTGAAGGTTGTTGGGTGCACTAATCTTTTGGTACAGAAGTGGGTCCTTAGGATTTTGGTTTAATACTATGACAATTCAGCAGAATGATATCAGCACATTCTTGCTCTGAGGCCTATTATTTGTTTAGGTAAAGATTCTTAGCCCTGATAAAAGTACTAAGTATAGGTTTTATCTTGTGGAATGCACATTAAATACAATCATAAAATACTTAGTTAATCCCAAAACACTTAAGCAGCAATGGGCATATCTGGCTAAGTTGATCATTATTGTAGCAGGCAGAGATCACATCTGATTATGACTATTGATTGCTTTTCTTCTCTGGAAGCATGCATAGCAATTTTTTGGCAAGACAAAAACTGTCCAATAGGGATGAATTTTCCAGTTCAGTAACAGTTTGTTTTCTTCCTTCTCTATGACTCGTGTGGGGAACCTTCAGCAATAATGTCTTACGATTACATTCAAAATGGCATTAGATTATAATGGGTTTTTGAGGTTTATGGAGTCTCACCAACTAAAATTTTAACTCTTTAACCAGTATCTACTTTATTACTATCGCATGTTTTTTACATTATCCTACTCTAAGCCATCCATGTCAGCTGATGCCCTTAGCTTCAAATCTTTCTGACTTCTTTCTCTTCACCTTCATCTTTCCAGAATCTTTCCATTAGCAATTGATTAGAATACAGGGCATATGTTGGGATAATAGCTTATTCATAAATATGCATAAGTGATTGTTATGACATTTCATCAGCACTAAAGTGAATAAAATCAATGAACCAACACTCAGATTTCTATTTGATCAGAAAATCAGACTCAAATTTGACAATATATCCTCAATAGCATGACTGTAATCTACAGAAATAAACAGAAACTATACTGGACTTTTTTTTTGCAAGGTATCACACTGTTCACTATGTGAAGTTCACGTGCCCCCAACCAGTTACAGGGAATACAACTTTGAGGAACATCATAGAAGAACAGAGAGCAAAGCATGTTTCTAGTTCTTGAAGTCAACTTTATAACCACCCTGATATGGATTTGGATTCTGTTATAATGCTTACTGGGTGACTTCAAATATGTTGCATAACCACCAAAAGAGAAGCCACCACTTTCCATTTATGAACCAGATATAACCTTAACAGGTAAGGATCTGTGTTTTACGCAAAGGTTACTTTACGAGTGTTAGTCCTCATCTTCTGATTTTGCTCTGCTATTTTATCTTCATCACTCCTGGGGTTAATAATTAACAGGAAACCTAATTGAATGAATGTATTTAGTTTGTTTAAACATTGTGTGCTCAGCTCAGTGTTTTATTTAACAACTCTTATTGCTCTCCTATTGAGCCACATCTTCTAGGAGTAGCTGTTCTTGTTCCTTCTTTTCTATGACAACAATATTCTCTGAACACCTGAGAAACAGTTTGCTTCTGGCAAACTGCAAATGGAACACCTGCTTACACTACATACAGGATGTCTGCAATGGCTTGTGTCCTGGCAGCTCATTGTGCCTGGCACTTTCTTTAGATGAAATGAATTTGGAAAATGTGCCTCTTACAGAAACTTAATGTCTTTCTGTAACACAAATAGGTAGAAAAATATGAGGAAACTGATAATTTTAGCACCTGTGTTTGTTTAATTCTAGGAGAATTAACAACTGGTGTATGCTTTTGAGAAAAATTAGCATCATTGGTTGGAAGAAAAATAAATGCTTCAACCCAAATACCAAAAGTTTCAGATGAATTCCCTGAATAATTAAAACGGATACCAAATGAATCCCAGGCCACATCCATATTCTAAACATTATCTTGGTAAAGCGGATTTATAAAAATTCTGAACTATCAACAGATGTCCTTTTAGTGTGTTACTGATGAAACATTCATTTATGTGGCAGGAGTTAGACATGCAAATCTCTACGAGAAAAAAGTGTGAGAATAAGCAGTACAATTCTATATCAGAGAGAAACTTAATAAATCCAAAGAATAATTCCAGTATTGTTCTGAAGATACCCATTAAGGATTTGTTGTAAATCACTGTGGACAGCTACCTCACAAACTGTGTGCTTTTCAGTCAGACATACGACTGAGATGTTTACATGTTGGGTATTTAGAGAACAACTCACCTCTCTCAAACTTCAGTCACTTAACTTTTATACTAGAGACTGTTATTCCCCTGTGTCTCAGTTCGTGCATGCATTAACGAAAACAACAAAGTGGTATGTGGGCAGTGAAGAGGGTGAGTAGAGGAAAAGTTGAAAAAAGGGATGAATACAATCAAAATGTATTGTGTAAAATTTTCAAAGAACAAATATTTTTTAAAAAATTAAATTGGATTAGGATAGAAAAAGTATGTTTTATCATAAAACTATACCTATGAATACATGTATGTAACTAATAAATAGCAGCTACTGTTTCAATGAATTGATCAAATCCAACTAATATAAAATTTGCATATTTAAATTTAAATAAAAAAGGATGTTTAAGCATATTACAGAAGAATATACCTGATAAACCAGGGTCAGATGAAAGAGGAGGAGGTCCTGCCCTATATCAGTGGACTTGGAAAGGGGCAGGGAGGAGATGAGAGAGGGAAGGTGGGACTGGGAGGGAAAGAGGGAGCAGGATACAGCTGGAATGCAAAGTTAATAACTGTAACTAATATTAGAAAAAAAGATAAAAAGAATAGCTATATTTCTTTTTCTAAGAAAACATTATTTTCTTTTGTTTATAAATATATTTATTTCTTCATCAATAAAGTAATTCATTTTGTCTAAAATGATGGAAAAGATATAGTTTGCATAAAATCTCAGCATCTCAACATGTGGCTGAGATTTTAGTTCCTATAAAAATTTTAGTTTTGAAAGACAAAAATAGACTATTAAAACTGACAATTAATATAATATAATACAATTCTGAGTTTTTGATAATTGACAAAAATATGACGGATGAGCACGCAGACCCTCAGAACTGCTTTTGTCTAATGCTTCAGTATTTTTTAACTCATCCATGTCTTTTACTGGTGGCTCTTTCTCTTTTCATTCTTTATTTTTCATGTTTTCTTTTTAAGTTTATTTTCATCGAAACTTTTGATATTTGAATTGCATCAAGGTATTTTTAACAGATTCACATTCACAGAATTAGATAAATTAGATTAGTACAGAATTTCTTGTACTTTCCCCACACTTACTATCTCATTACCCTTCCCTCAATTTTCAAATTTGACTTTCTCCAACTTGATACAACTCCTGTTTTCAGATTCACTATAAAACCTAGATACATATGAGACAAAATGTGTGACATTTCAGAGTGCAGCATATTTTGTTTAATATGATGATTTCTTACCTTGTCCACTTACCAGAAAATCATGTCATTTCATTTCCCTTTGTTTTTCAATAAAACTCTAATTGTGTGTGTGTGTGTGTGTGTGTACACACACATAGAACTGTGCATGTACATGACATGCAAGGATCTGTACTGGACTAACTCAGACTCCCCAGGAATGAGGCGGCTGGATCATGTGGTAACTACATATTTAGTGTTATAGGACTCTCCACATTGATTCCTATAGACTCATGCATGCTAAATGCTTTCTCCATTGCAGTTTTCCTCATATGTGGTAGAATGCATATACATATAATTGAGATTTGTATTTTACTGACGACGAAGGTTATTAAAACTTTTTTTTTAATGTTTGCTAGTAATTTATTTTTATCCTTTCCTAAATGACTGTTTAATTTACCAATTTATTGAACAGGTTATTTTAATTTTTGTTATTCAAGATTTTTTGTGGTTTTTATAATTAAGATATTATTTGTCCATATGTATTTTCAATATATTTGACTGTAGTAGCTTTAGTTTAAAGTGTTACATTCACGCCCTGTCTGTTTTCAGTTGATTGTTGTGTGGGGTGAGATGGGAGCCTATATTCATCATTCTGCATTTTGATTTTTTTGTTTTTTCAGCATCATTCTTTGCCGAGATTATCCTTTTTTCAGTATATGATTTTGGTCTTCTTTTCAAAAATAAAGTGAGTGTTGCTTTGTGCATTTATTACTGCACTTTTCACTCTATTCCACATATTTAAATTTCTGGGTTTTGCTGAGTATTTGATTTTACAGTTTTATAGATCTTTGAGAATTTTGTACAACGCAGTCTTTCATATTCACTCCCATTCCTTCTAGAGCTATCCTTGTTTCCCAACATACCTAATTTGTGGTTCATTTGTCTATCTGTCTATCTATCTATCTATCTATCTATCTATCTATCTATCTATCTATCTATCTATCTACCTACCTATCTATCCAACTAACTATTTCTCCCATCAAATATAGTTGTGTTGCCAAAATAAACTGAGACATGGGCTTTCACTGGATAGGTCTGTTGTAGTAAATATTAAATAAATGATTGTTGTAATATATAATATATTATATATATATTATATATATAATATAATATAATGCTTATTATTAGCCCTAAGATTATCACAGTGGTACTATTTAACCTGCTATCACAAATAATAAGACACAGACACCTATTAGACTTTGTAATTGCCTTATTTACCTTAGACCAGTTGATATTTCACCTACATTGTCTCAATAACCTCACCATCCATCTCCCATCCAATGTCATCCACCTTAATCCTCCTCATTTGGCCTCTCTTCTGTCCTTAATACCATAGTCCTTTCTTGTGTTATCCACCTGGGCCTTTTCATGCCATTTTTGGAGTCCTTCCTCCCATCCCATGTGGTTTTTTTCTCCATGCTAATCTGTCATTGCATCCTTCTTCTTCCTCTCTTTCCGTCTGTCTGTATCTGGTGATTACTTTGAACCTGAAGTGCTGGAACCCTAGCCACACCTATCCCATTGTGTCCTGCACAGGTATAGGCTGTTTAGTCAACCAATCAGGTATAATGGCTTAGGCAGGTTTAAACAGCAAAGATAGGTTTACACAACAAAGATAGATTTATGTGAGAATGTCCTCCCTCTTCTGAGCAGGGACAAGATCTTGGGGACCAGTAATTAACATTAGAATACATAGCACCAGGCCAACCCCCAACAAAGGTTTACCCAACATGGTTGGACCTGAAAGACAACCCATGTCCTCTCTCCACAAAATGTAAAAGCATAGTTTATTCAGCTAAAGCACCTGTGATTGTGGAGGATCACTGCCTCCATCTTCAAACCTTCACCTTGTCCTGGAAGCTTCTAGTTTCTATACAATCTCACGTAGGTCTAGAACATTTTCAGCCACTGAGACAATGCTGAATAACCTCATCCTTTCTTGATCTTTCTGAACTCTGGCTGGCTGGTTCAACTCAGCTGCTCTGGCTCCTATCCAAACTCAGATTCAAACTGGCTTTTCACAGATTCTGAAAGGACAGGAGTCTGCCACAGAGGGGCCTCTGAAAGACTCTACCTAGCAGTGTATCAAAGCAGATATTAAGACTCACAACCAAACCTTCAGGAGAGTGCAGGGAATCATATGAAAGAAGGGGGAGTTAGTAAGACTTGGCAAGGACAGGAGCTCCACAAAGACCAAAAAGAACAGGGCACAGGGGGTCTTTTATGAGACTGTTTCTCCAACCAAGGACCATGTATGGATACAAACTATAACCCCTGCTTGGATGTGGACCATGGTAGCTCAGTGTCCAAGTGGGTACCCTAATAAGGGGAACAGGGACTATTTCTGATGCGAACTCAATGGCTGGCTCTTCAACCTCCCCCCTCCCCGCCCCCGAGGGAGGAGCAGCCTTGCTAGATCCTAGAAGAGGGCATTGCAGCCAGCTCTGAATAAACCTGATAAGCTAAGGTCAGATAGAAGGGGAGGAGGTCCTCCCCTATCAGTGGACTTGGAAAGGGGCAGGGATGAGATGAGGGAGTGGAGAGTGGGAGGGAAAGAAGCAGGGGGATATGGCTGGGATACAAAGTCCATAAACTGTGATTAATATAAAACTAAATAAATTTTTTAAAAGTAAAAAAATACATTTACAAATATGTTCTTTTTTGTATTTTGTTTTTATTTTAATTTTTATTAATTACACTTTATTCACTTTGTATCCTCCTATAAACCCCATCCTCCTCCCCTCCCAATCCCACCTTCCCTCTCCCTTCACCACGCATGTCCCTCCCCAAGTCTGCTGATAGGGGAGGTCTTCCTCTCCTTCCTTCTGATCCTAGTCTATCAGCTCTTATCAGGAGTGGCTGCGACAATACAACATGTTCTAATCTTCGGGTTCCTTCTCCTTCTCTGGTTCGTTCTGTCTTCACCTGTGTCTAGCTTGTTCATTCTCTGCAACATATCTCTGTACAACTGTCCTGGTAAAACTAACTTCTCTCTCCCTTTCTCTTTGTTGCTCTCCCTCAGTCACCTTAGGTCTTATGCATTTTGTCATCACTGCTATGAATCCATGTGAACAACTGCTCTGCTAAATTCAGAAAATAGTTTCCTTGTGGTTAACCATTACCTATGGATCTTAACTGCTGGATAATAATATATTGCATAAATGTATTGATTTTCATTATTTATTAATCAGTTAATAGACATAAAGTCTCTTTTAATACATAAAGTCTCCTGTTAATACAAAAACAACAAAAATCAAAGCTTACAAAAATAGTTTATATATTCCTGAAAAATATTTAAAGAACTCATTAACAATAAAAAATCCCCAGGTTCTCTCAAAGTTGGTTATGAAACCATGATGAATAGAAATAGTGAAAGCAATAGATGAGGCATTAAGAAAAATTATCCAGAGATTATTATTAGAATCTCAGGAGATAAATATAAACATCAAAACAGTAAGAACCTTACTAATGACAAAACTAATGAATTCCCTAAATGCTTTAGAGAATAGGTAGCAGATGTCAAAATAAGTAATAGTAAACTTGAATACATATCTGTGGAAAGTATTCACCAATAATACACAATAAGGAACTCCAATAAATCACTCTTTCAATCACCCCATTAGGATACAATCAGCTTTGTAAAAGAAGTGGAGAGAAAAGATAAAAATTTACATGAAGAATAAATGGATGAGCAGGGCTATTCACACCAAAACAAGCAGTCAATTATCTAACAGTGAGCCTGACAACGTTTAAAAAGAAAGAAAATAAAATAGTTACTAGCAAGATCCTAGACACATCAGAGCTAAAAGTTTAAAAGCACATGGAAAGTGTAGGTGTGTGTACATTGTGTGTACCTGTGTGTGTGTGTTTATATCTGTGTGCCTGTGCATGCTCGTGTAACATTTGTACAACTGGAAAACATTTGATTTGCTATTTTGTAGTCTGGGTATCCTCTAATTATCATTAACAGGGGAATGGATAAAAAGATAGCGGTGTAACCATAAAATAAACCTGTACCTATTTGCAATTTAGTTAAATGAAAAAACAGGCATGAAGAAATAGAAGCTATGTCACTAATTGATAAATACCATAACAACTAAATAGAGATTCATTCAATACTATAAATAACCCTCAAACCTAAAATATTATATACTTAATAAGACCATTATTCACAATTTTCAGAGAGGTAAAAGCTACCTAAAGTGTAAAAAATTCATAGCACTTTTGTTTATAGAGACAGGTTTCCTACGTGTAAGACAACTTTAAAATAATTTGGATTAATGTTGTATGTCTTGACAGCAGTTGGCTTAATGTATTCATATATCTATAAAATCTGATAAAATGTTAAGAAAGGTTTCTTAAATTTCATCCACATAAAACTTCATGCTATAAAACTACAAAGATATACAAAATTCCTGCTGTGATGTTCAGGCTGATGTGGTTGGCGGTGATGTTTACTGAGCTCTTCTGCTTGTGCTACAATGTAGCCCAGGAGGTTGAAGGGTGCATAACAAACAGAGCAGGCAAAGGTTTTGGAGAGGTAACAAAATAAAATACTGTACTTTCTTAACCGCAGAGATATCGAAAAAATTTTCAGGGAGAAATTTTTCAGGGACATTTTTACATCTCATAACAAAATCAAGATAGTAAAAAAGAAAGTGGCAAGATGCCACAATAGAAGTTGACATTATGTTCATTATCATAAAAATAGTTGAATATTTATTGTCAATATTGTAATTCATATATTTCAGACTGTCTATGAATTTTACTAAACCATTACATGTGAGAGGTCTTCAATGAAGAACTAATACACTTTTCAGTACTTACAGCTAGAACAATTGCAGTTTACAATTAACATGAAAGGATCAGGAAAATAATCATAAAACAAGACAACAATTCTTTTAAAGATGGCAGAAATTGAAAATTCATGATCTCTTCCTTTCTTTCCTTCCTACTTTCTCCTTCAATGTTGTCATGCAATGAGCAGTTTTACTCTGCTTATTTAAAACTAGCCTAAAAGCAGTGGAGTATGAAAACCCCAGACAACATTTCTCTAACTAGGAACTGACATAAATATTTACTCAAAAAAAATGATCACATCCATCAATAATGGCAACAAAGTACATGAAAAGGTAGGCATATAAATATACAACAACCAAATGTTTCACAAATAAAGGAAATAATATTAAAAAAAAATTCACAGTGAAAAGCACCAGTATAAATGAGTTTCCAAGCTCTGTAACAGCAAAATGAAATCTCAAACTACATATCTGAAAAGAACAGCAACAAAAATAGAACAAATAAAAAACCTATTAGTCAAACAAAAATGAGCATTCCAAGTTCAACAACAAGGAAAGAGAAACCCTGTTAACCCATAAACCCCAAAGGTGAAGAGTCACCTTGTCAAAGTGCTGTATTTAAATTTTTCCCTTGTTGTGACTAAATACCCGATAAGAACAACCTAAGGAAAGGCAGTGGATTTTGGCCAGTGGTTCCAGGGACATGAGCTGTGGCATGGAGGGCATGCAGTCAGGAGTTAAGCAGATTTAGGAAGTACAAGATACAGCGTTCTGTTCACGTAGCATTAGCTACTTTTTGTGCACTCTGAGCTCCTGGCTCACAGAATGGTGACACCTACCTTATTGTGGGTCTATTTATCTTAAATTGATCTTATCTAGAAAAATCCCTCACAGACATGCCCAGAATGTTGTCTACAAATTATTTCTACAACCAGTTAAGTTGGCAATAAATGTAAAACACCCAGTAGTTGATAAAAAAAAAGAACAGAAGACAGTGTACAACATAATTTATCAATAGGTGATTTCAAATGAAAACACTGAGGAGATACCCCTTTATGCCAGTGGAAAGTACTATCCCTAATACTGACTGCTGCTATTGTTGGTGATACCAAGGAGCTACTAAACTTTAATTTTGCTGGTGGAAGTATAGAATGAGGATGCAATTTTGAACAGACCTTAGCATTTTCTAACAAAGCTGAACACATGCAGATATTATGATTTGAAAATTGTATGCCTAAGTGTTTACTTAAGTCAATTATTTTGTTCAGATTACCTGCACATGAGGTTCTGAGCCCCAAATGGGAAACAAATTTTAGTTCAATAGAAAAATGATGACACTGTGATAAATCCGTAATATGGGTTATTATTCATCACTTGACAAAAGACATGGAAAGACACAGGTGGGTGCTTTTGACAGATGATAGACCATGTCTTTATAGCAACATTGTGATGTTTTGGTGCCCTTATGCCTGGTGGATTGATCAACATTGTCTATATAGAGTGTCCAGCATTTCAAGTCTATATCACATCTTTGAAGGAACCATGGGAAATTCTCTTCTGTGGTTATTTTCAAACAGATTATACAATATCATTTAGTATAATATACGTTTGTGTAACAGAACACTATGAGGCATACTTTCAGGCAGTATAGTATGTGAGGAGAGGGACAAGTACACTAAGAGAGAAAATGGTCACAGGTTGCTCCATTCAGCTGGTCATGAATAATAACAGAGATAAATAATGTCACCATAAGGATCACTGATATGATTGGATGAATAAAGTCTTATGACTGACAAAAAAACACATAACTATAAGAATCACAAATATCACTTGTTGGTACTTTTAATACAGCTAATATGCTTCAAAATGTCCAGGTTCACAAAAAATAAAGTGATTTTAATATGATTATCCTATATTACATGTCTAATATCAACTTCTAAGCGAGTATATACCATGTGTGTCTTTCTTCTTCTGGGATACCTCAGTCAGGATGTTTTTTTTCTAGATCCCACCATTAGCCTGCAAATTTCATGATTTCTTTGTTTTTAATTGCTTAGTAGTATTCCATTGTGTAAATGTATACCACAATTTCTGTATCCATTCCTTAATTGAGGAACATCTGGGTTGTTTCCACCTTCTGGCTATTACAAACATGATTGAGCAAATGTCTTTGTTGAATATTTGAGCATCTTTTGGATATATGCCTAGGAGTGGTATAGCTGGATCTTGAGATAGCACTATTCCTAATTGTCTGAGAAAACACCAGATTGATTTCCAAAGTGGTTGTGGAAGTTTATATTCCCACCAGCAATGGAGTAGGGTTCCCCTTTCTCCACATCATCTCCAGCATGTATTGTCAACTGAGATTTTTTTTTTATTTTAGTGATTTGTATGTGTGTAAGGTGAAATCTCAGGGTCGTTTTGATTTGCGTTGCCCTGATGACTAAGGATGTTGAACATTTCTTTTAAGTGTTACTCTGCATTTGATGTTCCTCTATTGAGAATTCTCTGTTCAGCTTTGTATCTGATATTTTAATTGGCTTTCTTGATTTGTTGCTGTTTAACTTCTCCAGTTCTTTATATATTCTGGATATTAGCCCTTTGTCAGATATAGGGTTGGTGAAGATCCTTTCACAATCTGTAGGCTGTACACCTAAGGAAGCTAATCAAGAAGGAGGACCCTGGGTAAGATGCTCATTCTTCATTCAGAAAGGCAAACGAGACAGATATCAGAAGAGGGAGAAAACAGGGAACAGGACAGGAGCCAACCACAGAGGGCTTCTGAAAGACTCTATTCAGCAGGGTATCAAAACATATGCTGAGATTCATAGCTAAACTTTGGGCAGGGTGCAGGGAACCTTATGAAAAAAAGGGGAGAAAAAAAGACCTGGAGGGAACAAGGAGAGCAACAGAACCAAAAAATCTGCACACAGGGGTCTTTCTGAGACTGATACTCCAAACAAGGACCATAAATGGAGATAACTTAGAACACCTGCACAGAAGTAGCCCATGGCATCTCAGTGTCCAAGAAGGCTCCCCAGTAATAGGTACAGTAACCTTCTCTAACATGAACTCAGTGGCTGGCTCTTTGATCACCTCCACCTGAAGGGGAGCATCTTTACCAGTCCACAGAGGAAGACAAAGAAGCCAGTCCTGATGAGACCTGATAGACTAGGACCTCCCCTATCATTGGACTGGGGGAGGGGCATAGGAGAAGAAGAGGGAGTGAGGGTGGGATGGGAAAGGGATGGGGAGGGGACTACAGCTGGGATCCAAACTGAATAAACTGTAATTAATAAAAATAAAATAAAAAATTTATAAAAGTGAAGCGAGTCAGATAGAGCATGGCAGAGATGTCTGAACAGAAGGCACCTGTACAATATTCAGACTGTGATTGGGAGAATAAAACCGAAAAACAGTAAAAAAATAAATAAATACATAAAAATAAAAAGAACTGTTAATAACATTTGAATTAGAGTAATTCAATTGGATAATGCTGTATCAAGTTTGCTTTGCTAATAATGACAACAGAACCAAATAAAAACTTCAATAACAAAACAAACTAGAGAAAGAGGGACCAGGGGAAATTTTTGCACTAATGTGTATAACTTAAGAAATATGAATACTTCCCTCCCACCATGTCCCTCCTCAAGTCCACTGATAAGGGAGGTCCTCCTCTCCTTCCTTCTGATCCTAGTCTATCAGATCTCATCTGGAGCCATTGTCTTCCTATGTGCCCTGGTAAGGCTGCTCCCCCATCAGGGTGAGGTGATCAAAGAGCAGGCCACTGAGTTCATGTCAGAGACAGTCCCTGTTCCCATTACTATGGAACCCACTTGGATACTGAGTTGCCATGGGCTACATCTGAGCAGAGGTTCTAGGTTATATTCATAAATGGTCCTTGGTTGGATTAGCAGTCTCAGAAAAGAACCCTGTGCCCAGATTTTTGGTTCTGCTGCTCCCCTTGTGGAGCTCCTGTCCTCTCCAGGTCTTACTCTCTTCCCCTTCTTTCAAAAGATTCCCTGCACTCTGCCCAAAGTTTGGCTATAAGTCTCAGCATCTGCTCTGATACCCTGCATGGTAGAGTCCTTCAGAGGCCCTCTGTGGTCGGCTCCTGTCCTGTTCCCTGTTTTCTTCCTCTTCTGATGTCCATCCTCTTTACCTTTCTGAATGGGGATTGAGCAACCTTGCCAGAGTCCTCCTTCTTGATTAGTTTCTTTAGGTATACAGATTTTAGTGTTTATCCTATATTTTATATCTAATATGCACTTATAGGGAGGGAACTACAGGAGAGGTACAAAGTGAATAAACTGTAATTAATCTAACTGTAATTATCTGTAATGTGAATACTAAGTCAAATCTGTTTTCAAATAAGTGGAGGGGAGGTAGCCAAAGTAGTATGATTCCAAGAGGGACCAGGTACAATCACTCTGTAATTCTTCCTATGGTTAGATTGCGGAGCAAGGGGCACATCGATTGCAGTCTGTGGGCCAATTCCCACCGTCAATACGTTTCTGGTAAATGTGGTAATTGTGTTACATGTAACCCATGTGCTTCTTTGTACCATTTTACCTTATACCCACATCACTCTTAATCTGACTCCTTCTATCATATATTCTCTATGTCTCCTGCTTCCTGCCAGTGGGAATCTTTGTATTTCAATACTATCACTTATGTGCTATCCAAAAATAACCCTTTGCCATATAAGGTCATATGGTGAATTTTTAGGATTAGGATAAAACATCTTTCAGAAACCATGATTCTCAATTTCCAGTAGGTAGGTAGGGATTGTTATGGAACAGCAAACATGAAAATTCACATTCTCCTTCTACTGTAATTGTTCTATGTTTGCGAATTACCATTCTTAATATATCCAAAATACTCATCTATCTCCAGAGTTGTGTTTCATTATTATCGTTGGGATCAGTAAGCAAGCATCGTTAGGGCCAGCCCCAAGGGACCCCACGAACTGGTTATCAGGCATCTGTGAGCCCACCTTCAGACCGCCAGACCACCTGCAGACCACCTGAAACTACCTGCGCATGCTCCCAGTCGCCTTTAAAGAGCGCTCAAGGCCCCTCCTCTCTCTCCCTTTCTCCCTGGCCCTGTCCACAGATAGTCTCTGCCTCTCCTTCCACTTCCACTAATAGAGCTTCCAGCTGGAGCCAGTCACGTGGCAGGATTTGTAAAGCCGCCTGGTAACTCTTTGGCACAGTCCTCTGGATTCTGTCATTTACACCTACCTCCATATTTAGGATACATCTAAGCACATGTATCTGCTGACATTACATTTGTAATATTTACAATAGGGCAAAACATGTTTTAATATTTAGTAAATTAATAGCGTATTTTATTATATTTATTCTTTTTCTTTAGAAAAATATTCATGATTTGTATATATGCATTCAGTTTATTCATAGATTAGGACTAACACAATAATAAATATAATTTTCTTTTTTTTAACAATTAAATAAAATTTTTATTAGAAGTCTTTGCAAATAAATATCCAACTAGAGTTGGCATTCAGAAGGAAGCTGAAAGTTTACATTAAAGTTCTCAGTTTCAATATCAAATAGATTTCAAGCACTTATATACTCTAAAGAAAAATGATTCATGACAGAATTAGAACTAGAAAAACATTTTTATATTCTTTTTTTCTGATTTGTGTCCTTTATGGGGATTCAGTCCTTTCTTATGTCTTAGCACTGCTTTGCTTCTTCTCTATCTCTGTCTTATACTGTACCCATATGTATATTTGGTTACATATATACATTGCATCATCATTACTATCATATTTACTAGACTCTATAGTGTTTTTTATATCTTAATCACAGGTTACATACTTTGTATTCCAGCCATAGTCCCCTCCCTCGTTCCCTCCCACTCTCCCCAACCTTCCTTCATCTCCTTCCTGCCCCTTTCCAAGTCCACTGATAGGGGAGGACCTCCTCCCCTTTCATTTGACCCTCACTTATCACATCTCTTCAATGTCCTCTTCTAGGGTCTAGCAAGGCTGCTCCTCCTCGGGTTGGGGGGGGGGGGGAGGGAGGTCGAAGAGCCAGCCATTGAGTTCATAAGAGAAATACTCCCTATTCCCCTTACTAGGGTATCCCGTTGGATACTGAGCTACCATGGGCTATATCTGAGCAGGGGTTATAGGTTATGTCCATAAACGGTCCTTGGTTGGAAAAACAGTCTCATAAAAGACCCCTGTGCCATGAAGTATTTGGTCTTGGTGGAACACTTGTCCTCGCCAAGTATTACTAACTCCCACTTCTTTGATATGATTCCATGCACTATGCCGAAGGTTTGTTCTGAGTCTTAATATCTGCTTTGATTCATTGCTAGGTAGTCTTTCAGAGGCCCTCTATAGTACGCTCCTGTCCTGTTGCTTATTTTCTCCTACATTCAAGATCCATCCTATTTGTCTATCTCAGTGAATATTGATCATCTTACCCTGGATCCTCTTTCTTGCTCTTCTTCTATAGGTGTATAGATTTTAATATGTTTATCCTATCTTATAGGTCTATATAAGTGAGTATATACCATGTATTTCTTTCTGCTTTTGGGATACTTCACTCAGAATGATCCTTTCCAGGTCCCACCATTTCCCTGCAAATTTCATGATTTCTTTGTTTCTAATTGCTGAGTAGCATTCCATTGTGTAAAAGTATTATAATTTCTTATATTTTTATTTTTATTTATTTTTATTTTTTTATTTTTATTTTTTAAATTAATTTATTTTTATATCAATCACAGGTTAGGTACTTTGCATCCCAGGCATAGCCTCCTCACTCATTCCCTCCCACCCTCCTACTCCCTCCCTCATCTCCCTCCTCCCCGCCTCCTCCAAGTCCACCAACAGGGGAGGACCTCCTCCCCTTCCATCCAACCCCAGCTCATTCTGTCTCCTCAGGGCTGGCTGCAATGTCCTCCCCTGGGATCTAGCCAGTCTGTCACTCCCC
>CM053759.1:46968984-47011327 GCA_028658305.1 Pachyuromys duprasi
CTAGAGTTTTTGATCTTAGCTATTCTGGAGGGTGTAAGGTGAAATCTCAGAGTCGTTTTGATTTGCATCTCCCTGATGGCTAAGGACGTTGAGCATTTCTTTCAGTGTTTTTCGGCCATTCTATAATCCTCTACAGTCCTCTTTTTAGCTCCATACGCCATTTTTTAATTGGATTACTTGGTTTCTTGCTTTTTAATTTCATGAGTTCTTTTTATATGCTGGATAGTAGCCCTCTGTCAGATATAGGGTTTGTGAAGATCCTTTCCCAGTCTGTAGGCTGTCATTTTCTTTTGATGATCATGTCTTTTGCTTTACAGAAGCTTTTCAGTTTCATGCGGTCCCATTTATTGATTGTTGCTCTTAGAGCCTGTGCTGTTGGTGTTCTGTTCAGGAAGTAATCTCCTGTGCCAATGAGTTCTAGGGTCTTTCCCACTTTTTCTTCTAACCGATTTAACGTGTCTGATGTTATGTTGAGGTCTTTGATCTGCTTGCACTGTCGTTTTTGTGCAGGGTGATAAATATTGATCTTTTTCATTTTTCTGCATATAGACATCCAGTTGGTACAGCACCATTTTTTGAAGATGCTCTCTTTTGTCCATGAAATGATTTTGGCTTCGTTGTAAAAAATAAAGTATTCATAGGTGTGTGGGCTCATTTCTGGGTCTTCTATTCGGTTCCATTGATCCGCTATTCTGTTTCTATGCCAATGCCATGCAGTTTTTTACAATTTTTCTCTGTAGTGCAGCTTGAGATCAGGTATGGAGATACCTCCAGATGATCTGTTGCTGTAGAGGATTGTTTTGGAAATTCTGGGTTTTTTGTTTCTCCATATGAAGTTGAGTATTTTTCATTCAAGGTCTATGAAGTATTGTGAAGGTATTTTGATGGGGATTGCATTGAATCTGTAGATTGCTTTTGACAGAATGGACATTTTCACTATGTTAATCCTACCAATCCATGAGCATGGGAGAGCTTTCCATCCTCTGGTATTGTCTTCAATTTCTTTCTTCAGAAGATTTGAAGATTTTTTCAAACAGCTCTTTCACTTGATTGGTTAGAGTCACCCCAACATACTTTATGTTATTAGTGGCTTTTGTGAAGGGTGTTGTTTCACTAATTTCTTTCTTGGCCCTTTTGTCTTTGGTGTACAGGAGGACTTCCGATTTTTTTTTTTTTTTAGTTCATTTTGTATCCAGCCACCTTTGCTGAAGGTGATTATCAGATGAACGAGTTCTCATGTTGAACTTTTTGTAGTCGCTCATGTATATTTTCATATCATCTGCAAATAGTGATACTTTGACTTCTTCCTTTCCAATTTGTATCCCTTTGATCTCCTTTAGTTGTCTTATTGCTCTAGCTAGGACTTCAAGTACTATGTTGAAGAGATATGGAGACAATGGGCAGCCTTGCCTTGTTCCTGATTTCAGTGAGATTGATTTAAGTTTCTCTCCAAGGAGTTTGATGTTGGCTATAGGCTTGCTGTATCTTGCCTTTATTATATTTAGGTATGTGCCTTGTATCCCTGATCTCTCCAAGCCTTTAACACGAACGGATGTTGGATTTTGTGGAATGCTTTTTATCTAGGGAGATGGCCATGTGGTGTTTCTCCTTCAGTTTGTTTATATGGTGGATCACATTGATGGATTTCCATATACTGAAGCACCCTTGCATGCCTGGGATGAAGCCTACTTGGTCATGATGAATGATATCTTTTATGTGTTCTTGGATTCAGTTTGCAAGTATTTTATTGAATATTTTTGCCTCAATGTTCGTAAGAGAGATAGGTCTGAAGTTGTATTTTTTGTTGGGTCTCTGTGTGGTTTAGGTATTAAGGTGACTGTGGCTTCATAGAACAAGTTTGGTAATTTTCCTTTTGTTTCTATTTTTTAGAAGAGTTTAGACAGAATTGGAGTTAGCACTTCTTCGATGGTCTGGTAGAACTCTACACTGAATCCATGTGGCCCTTTTTTTTTGAAGGGAGGTTGTTGTTGACTGCTTGTATTTTCTTGGGTGATACAGGTCTATTCAATCTTTCTACCTGATCTTGACTTAATTTAGGTAGATGGAATCTATCAAGAAAATTGTTCATTTCATTTAGATTTTCAAATTTTGTGGCATGTAGACTTTTGTATTAAGACCAAATGATTGTTTGGATTTCCTCAGTGTGTGTAGTTATGCCCCTCTTTTCATTTCTGATTTTTCTGATTTGGATAGCTTCTCTCTGCCTCTTTGTTAGTTTGGCTAGGGGCTTGTCTATCTCCCTGATTTTCTCAAAAAGCCAATCTCTTGGTTTCATTGATTCTATGAATAGTTTTATTTGTTTCTAATTGATTGATTTCAGCCCTGAGTTTGATTATTTCTGGCTGTCTGTTCCACTTAGGTGTATCTGCTTCTTATTTTTCCTAGAGCTTTCACTTGGGCCATTTTGAATTTCTTCTTGAAAGCACTTAGAGCTATGAGTTTCCTCTTAGCACTGCCTTCATTGTGTCCCATAAGTTTGGGTATATGGTGCTTTCATTTTCATTGAATTCTAGGAAGTCTTTAATTTCTTTCTTTATTTCTTCCCTAACCAAGCTGTCATTGAGCAGCAAGTTGTTTACTTTCCATGGATGTGTAGGCTTTTTGTTGTTTCTGTTGTTGTTGAGGTCCAGCTTTAGACCATGATGGTCAGATAGGATACAAGGGATTATTTCAATCTTCCTGTATCTGCTGAGGCTTGCTTTCTGACCAACCAAATGGTCTATTTTTGAGAAGGTTCCATGAGGTGCTGAAAAGAAGGTATACTCTTTTGATCTAGGATGAAATGTTCTAAAGACATCTATTAGGTCCATTTGATTTAGTGCCTCTGTAAGTGCCCTTGTTTCCCTGTTTTGCTTCTGACCGGATGATCTGTCCCTTGGTGAGAGTAGAGTGTTGAAGTCTCCCACTAAGTGTAGGTGGTCTTGTATTTGGGGCATAGATGTTCAAAAATGTGATGTCCTCCTATTGGAATTTTCCTTTTAATGAGAAGGAAGTCCCCCCCTCATCTTTCATGATTAATTTTGGTCAAAAGTCTTTTTTATTAGATACTAGGATTACTACCCCAACTTGTTTTCTGGGTCCATTTGCTTGAAAAACATTTTTCCAGCCTTTACTGTGAGGTAGTGTTTATCGTTGTTGCATAGGTGTGTTTCCTAGATGCAGCAGAATGTTGGATCCTGTTTCAGCAACCATTTTGCTAGTCTGTGTCTTTTTATTGGAGAGTTGAGTCCATTGATGTTGATAGATAATAGTTGCCAATGACTGTTTGTTCCTTTTATTGTGGAGTTGGTGGTCTTACTATGATTCATTGCTCTTTTCTTTTTTATTGGGGAATTATCTGTATCCTATATTTTCTTTGGTTTATTTGTTTTCATTGGATTGAAGTTTTCCTTCTAGTATCTTCCGTAGGGCTGTGTTGCTGTGTATATATTGCTTGAATTTAGTTTTGTCATGGAATATTTTTTTCTCCATCTATATTGATTGAAAGCTTTGCTGGGAATAGTAGTCTGGGTTGGCATCTGTGTTCCTTTAAAGACTGCATGACCTCTGCCCAAGCCCTTCTGGCTTTCGTAGATGAGTTTTTGATGAGAAGTCTTGTGTGATTCCGATCAGACTAGCTTCATATGTTACTTGACCCGTTTCCCTTGCTACCTTAGTATTTTTTTCTTTGTTTTGCAGTTTTAGTGTTTTGACTATGATGTGACAAGAGGTATTTCTTTTCTGGTCTAGTCTATTTGGTGTTCTGTAGGCTTCTTGTATGTTTATGGACATCTCTTCCTTTAAGTTGAGAAAATTTTCTTCTGTGATTTTCTTAAAAATATTTTCCAGTCCTTCTTGCCTGCAGTCTTCTTTTTCATCTATTCCTATCATTCTTAGGTTTCTTCTTTCCATGGCACCCTTGATTTTTTGGATGTTTTGTGTTTTGGACTTTTCCGATTTTATTTTTTGTTTGAATTCGGAATCAGTTTCAGCAAGTGTATCTTCAGCACCTGAGATTCTCTCTTCCATCTCTTGTATTCTATTGGTGATGCTTACCTTTATGGTTCCTGATCTTTTCTCTAAGTTCTCCAGTTCTTGGTTTTTTTCTGTTTGTGTTTTCTTTATAGATTCTAATTCTGTTTTTATGCTTTGCACCATTTCCTTCATTTCATTGAATGTGACTCTTATTTTTTTGTTTGTTTCTTTTCTATATGTCTTTAATTGTTCCTCTACGTGGGCAGTTATATTCTTCTGTATTTCTTTGAGACTCTGTTCATTTTCTCTTTTTCTTCCTCTAATAACTGCATAAGTATAGCTTTAACATCATTTTTCTGTGTTTCTGTTGAATTAAAATCTCCATTAATTTTGGGTGTTGCTGGTGGGACCGTGGTGTTCTGGTTTTTGTTGGATGAGTTCTTATGTCGACCTCTAGCCATTTGTTTATATATAATCAAGGAGCTCTTTGTTCCTTAAGGCTGAACTTGAGACTAAAACTGTTAATCTCTGGGGTCTGGAGTATTGTTCAGGAAGATCAGGGAGGTCCAGTGTTTTGAGAGTGTGTGTTGTTGCTCGGTTGTACCTGTGGGAGAAAAATTCACTGGTGCAGAATCATTGTTGTGGAAGGGGAGGAGGAGTAAGTGTGTGTGTGTGTGTGTGTGCAAGCACACATGCTCTCTGAAGGTGTCTTGAAGGGGAGTGCTAGAGAGTGTAGATGCTTGAGCTATGGAGGCTAGGAGCAAGCACAGGAGGGGATGTCGATGCAAGTGCCTTTAACAAGTGTAGAATGCAGATACCAAGTGCCAGTGTAGGTTTCCTAAATACCTAGTGGTCTTCAATCTGTGCTGGGCTCAGTAGGCTGGACTCTGAGTTTTGTGGTGATGCAATGGGTGGGACACATACTCTGTTGTGGGCTCTGTGTGCCCGGCCCTATACTCTGTGCTAGAAGCTGTGAGCAAAGCATTTGGAAATGATTTCTCTGAAGTCATTAAGTTATAATTGGAAGAAATGAAATCTTAATGTAGATATCCCACCATCAATATGGACCTCTTAAGCATTCCTTTACACTCAATAAAAATAAAATGAAATCATGAACCATAACATCACTCATAAAATTACAGTTGTGTACATAAGCCTGCAGTGTACATATAAAATCAGGTTGTTCACCATCATTTAAAAAAGATTTTTTTCTCAATATCTGAAGTTTAGATTTTGATAATAATTACAACTTGTTACAAATGTTCGTACTGTTGAGATTTCAGTATTTTTACATTTCTTTTAAAAATTGTGGCCATCCTCAGGATTTAAAAGTAGGGAAGAGAAGATTCCCACCGGATCCAGGCACAAGACACTGTCACACCTCTTCTGCTAACCCAGTGGTGTATTTAACAGATTTGTTGGAGAAAGAAAAGTGAATATATTAATTAAAACATGTGATATATGTATTGTATATTATAAAATATATATTAAAGAACCAACTTTTTTACCTCAAACTATATATGACTTTACATCACAAATAATTTTGCTTCATGTTCAGATAGTGATTATAAAGAATGGGTTGTAACAAATAAACATTAGAGTTTTCATAATAAATAATTACTTTTGAATACTCTCATTGATCTTTCATATGAGCAAAAGCAGCTCATGTAGATACAATACTGATAAGTAAAATTGTAGTTGGATGGTAGTAGTACATGCCAGACAACCCTTATCTTAAAAGAAAGAAATAAAAATAATGAAAATTTTCCTGAATTTGCTGGCACTTGTATGGGTTATCACACAGCATCACGTGTATGGGATTATATTTAGCCATTACACAGACAATAATAAAAAGAACGCCTTGCTCTCTGCCTGCTGAGCTCCTTTCTCTCACCACCACCATCTTTCATGTTCCTACTAGTATGCCCTATTAAGGACCACTTAAAATGACCAGTAGCATTTCTAGTCCAAAGTACCAAAGTTTTTCATACTACTCCAAACAAAAGCATGTCCCAGTCTGTCTTAGCAGCATCCTAGTCCCTGGTACCAACATCTGTCTTAGGTAGGATTTCTATTGACCGCAAAAACTCTTACAGAGGAAAACATTTAATTGGAGCTGGCTTACAGGTCAGAGGTTTAGGCCATTATCATCATGGTGGATACATGGCACATGTGGGTAAACATGGTACTGGAAAGGTAGCTGAGAGTTCTGCACTGGATCAGCAGACAGTGGGAAAACATACATGGTGTATACTCACTTATAAGAGAATATTAGACATATAAGATAGAATAAACATACTAAAATCTGTGAATTGTCTTTTAATGGTAATTTTAGCAGTGATTTTAACTGATTGTAACCATTGTCCCATCAAGAGAAATATTTCACCCAACAAGTAGCAACCTAACTCATTTAATAAGCCCTCTACCTCATGGTTCATCCTAAGTGCCTGTTATTCCATGTGTTTACACGAAAACTTCAAGTAATTTGATTATCAAATTTATTTATTCATATAACAAAGGAAAATGATATTCAAATATGTTTTGAGAATTCTTATTTAAAACTGACTATAATAACACCCTAAAAGCACTAACTTATTTGTCTTAAACTGTATATGACCTTACAGCATAAATAATTTTGTTACAATGCAGGTAGTTATTATACAGAGCAGGATATAACTTAAATAATCCTATGAATTTTCAAAACATAATTGCTTTTGAATATCCATATAGATCTTTTATACAGTCAAAAATAATTTAAGTTAAAAGAATATTAATAAGTAAAATTAGTGAGTTTGTATGGTCAATACATTCTGTCACATTTATAGATTATCATACAGAATTAATATATCACAAGTTATATGTGACAATAAATGAATGAAAAATTATAGTAATATAACAACAAAAATTAGTGATCATTAAACTTGTCATATAATGTCTGAAATGTAAAACTGTTCAGACATATTTAGATGTGTTTGTAACTATATACATGAATTAACATCAAAGCAAGGGACATATTTTTTAAAAGCCATTGAAATTAAGTGGCAATACTAATTTCCATTGATTGGGTTGCTTTTTTAAATATTTTATTGGTTAGTTTTTGAAGATCAGTTATATCCAAAACATTTAGCAAAGCTTATGACACAGCAATTAACTTCTTTATTTCTACACTTATTTAGAATGATTCTATAAAACTCATTGATAGTTATGAGAAAGTATTGAATTTTCTAGTCATGTTAGAGTTATAGATTTACTCTTGTTGTACTTTTGTGTATGGGGGATGGAAGTGGGGGCATTCATAAACTCAGGTCTATTGATCCCCACTTTGAGAAAAGCTCTCTCACTGAATCAGCTTTCCAAACTAGGGCAGCGAGCCCCAACAGCCTGCCTGTCTCTGTCCACAAACTCCCAATATTGTGAAAACCAAGATGAGCCACAGGTACATGTAGAGTACAACTGAACAGAATGCTATAAGCAGTTACTGAAAAATCTATATAAAAATTACACTGACAATTATGTATTAATTTAAAAATTACCCCAATAGGTACTGTAAGTCTCTTAGCTCATTTTAGAAATTGTTCTTAGTTATCTAGCACAATTAGTATATGTGGTAGTTTGAATGAGAAATATCTCCCGTATGATCATGTTTGAACTTGGTCTCGAGCTGGTGGCACTGTTCAGGGAGGTTTGAGCAGCACAGCCTTGCAGGAGGAAATGCTTCCCTGGGACCTGGCTCTGAGACTGAGAGCATTTTACCCAGTTCCACATCACTCTCTCCTGAGCATCCTGGGCTTGTAAGACGGTTTACCTTCTGCTCTTGTGTCTCTGCCTGCTATCAACGCCTCCCTGCATTGAGGAAATCTTACCCCCTCATTTAAAAAGCAAAATAAACAGTTTCCTCCAGAAACTGACTTTGGTAATAGTGTTATTTCATAGCAACAGAAAAGTAATACAGTATTTAAAGAATCATTTTAACCAGAATGACACAATGATTCTCATGTCTTAGAACATAAGTACATTGATTATAATTTTATCTAAAATGAATATTATAGAGTAAAATAAATTCAAAGACTGTCTTCTCATAAGCATTAAACTAGCATTATATGATATGTGCATACCATGTATAGCTTCATATTTTATTTTCAATTAAATTTGAATTTTGTTATAAATCATGAAATAATTAAATCTCACTAGAAATTAGCTACTTTAATCCAACATATTTCTCATCTATAGTTTCTTTTAATAGATCTTAAATTTCTACTCTGACCTTTTTAAAGATACTTGAAGTATTCTATTTTTAGCTCAATTATGAGGCAGAACTGATATGTAGTGTGTTTAATTTACATAAATACAGAGGGTGAATCATTTATCACCAGAAAGTAGTCATACTAGAGATTAAAACAATTGAGATTTCTAGGTTAATAAAATGTTAAATATTATTAAGTTAATGGCATTATTGATGAATGCACATCTTATTGATTTCTATTTTGGTCCTTAAACTTATTATTGTATATTCAGTTATCAAATCAACATTCTTCTTTTCTTTTGTGTAAAATTGTAGAGTTAATGATCTGAAATATAAATTTTGCATATTAATAAAAGGTAAAATATCCAGAAAAACTTTTATGAGACAAGTATTGTCTAAAATTTTATCTGAGCTTCAAAAATGTGTCTGCAGTTATCCAAATGATAGTTCATAATTTGTTGCCATATTAAGCATTCATTCCAGTCTGATACTGGCAAAGTCTTCACACATTAACTCATTAAAATGAATAAGAAAAATTGCTTTGCAATTGGTTAATAGTATCTCATGGTCTAGAGTAAGTTATCTATATTTATCGAGTCTACAATTGTCTTGATGAATATTGTTTCATTCACGTAAAATCTACTTGAAAATTTGAAATTATTAATTAAGGATCTATATACACACAGGGGTGGGGACTGGTGTCTGCCTCTAGGGTACCAGACTTCCTCCAGAGATTGCAACTGGAAAATATAATCATGTGATGTCATATATTTCAACATAGAACAATACATCCAGTTATGAGTAACACAAAAAGGAAGAGGCACTGAAATTTTAGAAAATTAAAGGAAATTCTTCCAATAAAATAAAATATTGTGTTATAAAATGAACTAAATTATAATAATTTTCTATTTTTCTTCTAGTTTTTAATTAATTTATTTATTATTCACACAGCATTTGGCCTGAGCGTGTGCCGGCTCACCAGAAGAGAGTACCAGATCTCACCATATATGGTTGTAAACCACGAAGTGGTTGATGGGAATTAAACTCAGGACCTTTGGAAGAACAGCCAGTGTTCTTAACCTCTGAGCCGTCTCTAGCCTTGTATTTTTCTTCTACTAAAATATGGGGATTTTTATATAGTATATTATTTTTATTTTTATTTTATTAATTGAGTTTATTCACTTTGTATCCCACTTGTAGTTCCCTCCCTCTTCACCTCCCAACCCTACTCTTCTTCCCTCTTTTCCACCAATGCTCCTCCTCCAGTCCACTGAGAGGAGAGGTCCTCCTCTCCTTCCATCTGATCCTATTCTATCAACTCTCTTCAGGAGTGGCTGCATTGTCTTCCTCTGTGACCTGGTAAGGCTGCTCTCCCCTCAGGAGGATGTTGATCAAAGAGCAGGCCAATCAGTTCATGTCAGAGACAGTCCCTGTTGCCTTTTCTTGGGTACCCACTTGGATACTGAGTTGCCATGGGCTACATCTGAGCAGGGGTTCTAGGTTATATCCATGGATGGTCCTTGGTTGGAGTATCAGTCTCAGAAAATACCCCTGTGTCCAGTTATTTTCGTTCTGTTGCTCTTCTTGTGGAGCTCCTGTTCCCTCCAGGTCTTTCTTTCTCCCCCTTCTTTCATAAGATTCCCTGCACTCTGCCCAAAGTTTTGCTCTGAATCTCAGCATATGTTTTGATACCCTGCTGGGTAGAGTCTTTCAAAAGCCCTCTGTAGTAGGCTTCTGTCCTGTTTCCTGTTTTCTCCTTCTTCCAATGACCATTCTCTTTGCCTTTCTGAATGAGGATTGATCATCTTACCCAGGGTCCTCCTTCTTGCTTAGCTAATTTAGGAGTACAGATTTTAGTATGTTTATCCTATATTATGTAACTAATATACACTTATGAGTAAGTGTAGAGCATGTGTGTCTTTCTGCTTCTGGGATACCTCACTCAGGATGATCTTTTCCAGTTCCCACTTATAATGGTTTCTCCTCCCACAGCCCAAGATCCTCTATACAGCAGAGCCTATGTGTGTATCTCAGTGAAATTTCTTAGTGTGAAAAGGGTCCTATATTACAGTGGCAGAATTAAAAACAGAAGAAAACAGAAAAAATTTAAAATGTTTCTGTTAATTGCTATGGTTTTAATGTATAACATTTATGCATTTGCAACAATCATTATTCAAGTAATGAATACTGTTCACTAAGAATATTACGCAAATGCAAATGAAAGGAATGAAATGAACTTCTGCGGTTCCTGATACTTAAAGATATACTGGGCAGAAAGTCTCTTAGAGAAGGCTGTAGGAATGAATATCTCTGCGGAGAAGAAATGTTGACTGTGTTTGTGTTCCACATGATCCTTCAAACATAATTAATCCAAGTCACATATAAACTCATTTTTGTTATATGTTTGCAGTTTCTAGAAAAGATAATCCTTGTGCCTGTATCATTTGAGAGACAGGAACAAGACAGAAACAAAGAGTTGAGATCAGAAACATGGCACTGTTCTGAAAGTGAGGAAATAGGATAGCCTTACTCAGGATTAAAGTCAGTGATATGGGACACATTTTGATAATATATGGGAACATATAATTTGTGTTGTTACATTTTGATTTACTTTCTCATGTTCTTTGCTGTCAAGTAATTACCATACTAATTTAATATCATTAAATGTGTAAGCATTTCCTCACAACTTCTACTTTTTTAGTGCAATAGCACAAGAAATTGGAATCAAATGTTCTGTTAGAAAGTCTATTATACCCTGTAGTATCTGTTCTTACTACAAAAAGACAATTCCTAAAGAATGAATTAGATATAACCATAATGAGCTGTCACTATAGCATAAAGATAGTAATGGTGTGGCTATTTAATTTGTTCATTAAAAATGTGTGCTTTGAGTATAAGATTACCACCTCTCTCCTATTGTTAAGAACACATTGTAGAAAACCTAGATATAGCTTGTCTACATAGAGCTCATGTTGTGTTAAAAGTGATGAAGAGAAGAAACAAATTTTTAAAATTCTTCCATACACTACATCCCAACCACAGTTTCCCCACCTTCCACTCCTCCCATTACCCCACCCCCTAACTCTCCTCTTCCCTAGATCTACTCCTCTTCCATTTACCTTTTCAGGGATATCAATTGAATACTGCGTAGAAAGTTACCATAAGACAACTATATAAGTGAGAAATTTAGAAAATACATTAAATTGAGATAATTTATTTGGGGAGATGAAAAGACAAAATATCCTAGAGACATAATTTGTAGGTGTAAAAAGACAAGGCCTGGTAAGAATATTGACATTTATTTAATGAAATGTTCAAAGGTAGTAATATAGTGAAAACATACTCTAGCCTAAGGTCACATTAGTACACAGTCGTGTGACAGAAGAGCAACTAGATTATTTAAACAACAAAGAAGTCACATTGGTCTTACTAAAATGAAACATTTGATTTAATAAAGAGTTAAATAGTTTAGCACTTGCTATGTTGTTGTGAGTCTCTTTCTTTTTGTTCTGAGGAAATTATGATCCTAATAGTATAATGAGCAGATTTTATATGACTAAAACTAGACAGTAATCACTCTCAATCACACATTGAGTTGGCTCTACAAAGAAAATGGTAGATGTAAAAAGAAAGAAAGAGGGAAAGAAAGAACAAAAAAGAAAGAAAAAAGAAAGAGTGGAAAGTCACTAAATAATTAAGCACAGACATAAAGATGAAGCAGACATATGTAGATCTGAGTATCAAGCAAGTTACTTGATGGATTTTTGCAGACTATGGGGTACAACTGTAAGTATTTGTACTACAGGACAATTGTTGCATTACCTGAATTTGGAAAAACTGTGAAACCTTGGAGCCAAAATGAGTTATTCATTATGGCATGTAGTTGTAAATGTTTTGTGAATATTCAAATAGAAATATACATGCAGTGCCCTATCAGGAGATCAATAACACAATTTATTAAGACAGGACTTTGAAAAGCATCACCAGCCATACTTTTGGGTATAGAGACTGATGAAGCTGAGGAAAAGACTGAAAGAAGAAAAATAAGAGTAAAAATAACAAGGAGTTGTTGCAAAACACTTTGTTTAGCGGACAGCACTGAGTGTGTATGTAGTTAGTCTCCTTTGAATTTTTACTAAGTCATAAAATGAGATAAGTTAAGAGGGTGGATAGTGGCAGCCAAACTTGTTCCCTGGAAGATAAACCAAATTTTAGGACCCTAAGAGATTATGGTTTGAATGATAATGGCTCTTATAGGCTCATGCATTTAAATTATTATTTACTAGGAAGTGACACTATTCAAAATTATTAGAATGATTGGGAGATGTGGCCATGCTGGAGTATGTGTGGTCTTGTTTGAGAAATTATGTCACTTGGGGTAGGACTTGACGTTTCAAAATCAAACGCTGCCCTCTCTCTACTATTACTTAGGGTTTCTCATGCCTTTTCTCATTCTGTTATTGGACTACAGAGCAAATGGCTCATTCCACAATCTCTTGTCTTTGAAATTTTGTTGATTTACCAACCTCAGAAACATATAAAGAGAAATACACTTATATTGTTTAAACTTACATACATACTGAGCGGTACTCAGTCTCACTTATACTGACAGGAAATAATTCAACAAAAAGATTAACATGAGAGAGTTAAGATGAAGTGTTCTTTTAATTGTTCCTTTTTTCTCAGATTATATGCAAGTACTCTTCTCAGAGAGTGAGAAGGGAGAAAAGCTGGAGAATTCATAAAACTGGAGAGTGTGGCTAATAATAAAGAGAGTAGGGGAAGAAAATTATTTAAGGTATTTATAAGTAATTTAACGGTCCCATGAAAGTGAAAGGTAAAATAAGAAATTAAAATACATTTTAGAAGGAAAAATACAGACTTGGTCAGCTATGAAAACTGACACATGTTTTCCTGGATACTTTGTTCAGGAAGTATCCTTGAGCAGAAGAGGGGCAGGAGTGTTATGAAGGCCGATTAACCTTTTTCATATATTTTTAGATTGTAATATAATTACATCATCCTATCCCTTCCCCTTCCTGCCTCCAGCCTCCCCCATAAGCAATTATTCTTGCATGACATATTTTTCCATAACATGTGATATAAATACGTAAATGTTACTCACCCAATCTATAAATATAACTTGTGTGTACATGATTTCAGGGCTAGCTACTTTTTACAGGATAAGTAATTTTTTGTAGATGACTATTTTTCTAGCTCAGTATTCCTTAGTATGTAGTAATCATTTTCATAGGGTTGACACCTCATGAGCTTTCCTCCTTCTATGATAGTTTAGGTCTGCTAAGACAGCCATGTTGAGGAATCTTTTTTTTTTTAGCATTTTTTTAAAGATTTGTTTATTATTTATATAGCATTCTTCCTGCATGTATGCCTACACACCAAAAGAGGACACTAGATCTCATTATAGATGGTTGTGAGCCACCATGTGGTTGCTGGGAATTGAACACAAGACCTTTGGAAGAGTAGACAGTGGTCTTAACCACTGAGCCATCTCCCCAGCCCCCATGTTGACAAATCTTTATGCTATTTCTTTTTTTACACTTCTAGTAGACTTAATCCCATAGCAAATTTTCTGTTCTTTTGAGTTATCTGACCTCTGTTCCACACTGATCCATAAATGCAGGGAATGATGGAGTTCTCTTCGCCTATTTTCTTAAGAGGCATGTATCATAGGTTTTCCACTTCAGAGGCCATGGGTTCTGAGGTACAATGTGCCTTCCGGTTTCTGAGTGACCAATGAACTCCCTCTAGTAGTAAAGCATCCAGGCTACTTTGTGTTTCTCTGTATGTTCCCTCAGAAGTCAAGGAAGAATGGAAGCTTGACAGGAAAGTTGGCCTTGGACACTAAACTTTTGTATTCTGTATAACTTGAAAACATCATTGTATCCTCACAACTACAGCTGTATTGATCCTGACAATTGCCATTGTCTTTGATAAAGATAGAAAAAGGAGATTTTTCTCAAAGAACCATCTCTTGGTTTCATTGGTTCTTTGACTTGTTTTATTTGTTGCTAATTTGTTGATTTCAGACCAGGGTTTGATTATTTCCAGCTGTCTACTCCTTTTTGAGTGTGTCTGCTTCTTCCCCCTTCCCTAGGGTTTTCAGGTGAGCCAATAAATTACTACTATGAGATGTATCAAATTTCGTCTTGAAGGCATTTCCTGCTTTAAATTTTACTCTTAACACTGCTTTCATTGTGTCCCATAAATTTGGATATGTTGTGCCTTCAGTTTCATTGAATTCTAGGAAGTCTTTAATTTCTTTCTTTATTGCTTCCCTATCCCAATTGAAGTTAAAGAGCAAATATATATATCAAGAAATCCAATTAAAAAAAAAACGGAGTACAGAGATAAACAGAAAATTCACTAGAATGGAAGAGAAACAGTTAAAGAAATGCTCGACATCCTTAGTCCTCAGGGAAATACTAACAAAAATGACCCTGAGATTTCACCTTATGAGTCTCAGCATCTGCTTTGATACACTGCTGGGTAGTCCTTCAGAAGCCCTTTGTGGTAGGCTCCTGTCCTGTTTCCTGTTTTCTCCTTCATTCAGTGTCCATCCCAGTTGACTTTTTGAGTGAGGATTGATTGTCCTACCCAGGGTCCTCCTTCCTCCTTGGTTTCTTTTGTAATAGATTTGTGTAGATTTACCTATAATATATGTCTAGTATCCACTTATAAGTGAATATATACCGCGTCTTTTGGCTTCTGGGGTACCTCACTCAGGATGATCTTTTCTGCATCCCACCATTTGCCTGCAAATTTCACTATTTCCTTGCTTTTAATTGCTGAGTAGTATTCTATTGTGTAAATGTACCAAAATTTCTGTATCCATTGCTCCATTGAGGGACATCTGTATGTTCTCCAGGTTCTGGCTATTATGAATAAAGTTGCTCTGAATATGATTGAAAGACTGTCCTTGTGTACTTGAGCACAATTTGGATATATGTCTGGACCTTGAGGAAGCACTATTCCTAACTGTCTGCAAAAGCACCAGATTGATTTCCAAAGTGGTTGTAAAAGGTTACATTCCCACCAGCAATGGAGAAGGGTTCCCCTTTCTCCACAGACTCTCCAGTAAGTATTGTCACGTGAGTTTTTGATCTTAGCCATCCTGATGAGTATAAGGTGAAATCTCAGGGTGGTTTTGATTTACATTTCCCTGATTACTAAGGACTTTGAGCATTTCTTTAAGTGTTTCTCTGTCATTTTATAGTCCTCTACAGAAAATTCTCTGTTTAACTCTGTACCCCATTTTTTAATTGGATTACTTGATTTGTTGCTGTTTAAACTTCTTTTGTTCTTTATATATTCTGGATATTAGCCCTCTGTCAGATAAAGGGTTGGTGAAGATCCTTTCCCAGTCCGAAGGCTGTCATTTTATTCTGATGACAGTGTCCTTTGCTTTACAGAAGCTTTTCAGTTTTATGAGGTCCCATTTATTGATTATTGACCTTAGAGCCTGTGCTGTTGGTGTTCTGTTCGGGAAGTTGTCTCCTATGCCGATGAGTTCTAGGGTCTTCCCCACTTTTTCTTCTAACTGATTTAGTGTGTTTGGTTTTATGTTGAGGTTTTTTATCTACTTGGACTTTTGTTTTGTGCAGGGTGATAAATATGGATTTATTTGCATTTTTCTACATGTAGACATCCAGTTAGACCAGCACCATTTGTTGAAGATTCTGTCTTTTTTCCATTTACTGGTTTTGGCTTCTTTGTCAAAAATCAAGTATCCATAGGTGTATGGATTCATTTCTAGGTCTTTCATTTGATTCTATTGATCCACCATTTATGTTTCTCTGTCAGGACCATGCAGTTTTTATTACTATTGCTCCACAGCTCAGCCTGAGGTCAGGGATAGCGATACCTCCACATGATGTTGTTGTACAGGATCATTTTGGCAATTCTGGGTTTTTTGTTTTTCCCTTTGAAGTTGAGAATTATTCTTTCAAAATCTGTAATAAATTGTGTTGATATTTTGATGGGAATTTCACTGAATCTACAGATTGCTTTTTGCAGGATGGCCATTTTCACTCTGTTACTCCCATTGATCCATGAGCATGGGAGTTCTTTCCATCTTCTAATATCTTCTTCTATTTCTTTCTTCAGAGACTTAAAGTTATTTTTTGAATAAATCTTTTCACTTGCTTGGTTAGAATCACAAGGTACTTAATGCTATTATTGGTATTGTGAAAGGTGTAGTTTCTTTAATTTCTTTCGTGGTCATTTTGTCTTTGGTATACAGGAGAGAATCTGATTTTTCTTGAGTTAATTTTATATCCAGCCACTTTGCTGAAGGTTTTTATCAGCTGAAGGCATTCTCTGGTTGAATTTTTGGGGTCACTCATATATACTATCATATCATTTGTGAACAGTGATATTTTGACTTCTTCCCTTCCAAGCTGAATCCCCTTGATCTCCTTTAGTTGTCTTATTGCTCTAGCTAGGACTCCAAGCACTATGGTGAAAAGATATGCAGACATTATGTAGCCTTGCCTTGTCCCTGATTTCAATGGGATTGATTTAAGTTTCTTTCCTTTGAGTTTGATGTTGGTTGTAGGCTTGCAGTATATTGTCTTTTCTATGTTTAGGTATGTGCTTTGTGTCCCTGATCTCTTGAAGACTTTAAAGATGAATGGATGTTGGACTTTGAATAGATGCTTTTTTGCCATCTAAGGAGATGATCATATAGTTTTTCTCCATCAGTTTGTTTAATATAGTGGACCACATTGATGGATATCCCTGTATGGAACCACCCCTGTATGCCTGGGATGAAGCCTACTTGGTCATGGTGTATATCTTTTGTTTTCTTGGATTCGGTTGGCAATTATTTCATCGAGTATTTTTGCCTCAATATTCATAAGAGAGATAGGTCTGAAGTTTTCTTTTTTTGTTGGTTCTTTGTCTGGTTCAGGTATCATGGGAGAAGAAATTTTATAAAGCATTTCTTGCAGAGAATATTGCTAATATATTTGACTCAAAAGCAAGAAATGGAAATCTTAGGAAAAAATTCAGTCAATGTGTTTGTTAGTCCAAATCATGATTCTAGTTGTGTAGTTTCTTCTGTGAAAAAGAAAAACAAAACTATTTCTGTGTGCTTCTATTTTTTATTAAATTTTTATTTTTATATTAATTACAGTTTATTTATTTTGTATCCCAGCTGTAGCCCCGTCCTTCGTTCCCTCCCAATCCTACCCTCCCTCTGTCATCTTCTCCCCGTACCTCTATAAGTCCACTGATAGGGGAGGTCCTCCTCCCCGACCATCTGACCCTAGCTTATCAGGTCTTACCAGAGCTGGCTGCAATGTCCTCCTCTGTGGCCTAACTAGGCTGTTCCTCCCATGGGCGGGAGAGGGCTAGGGAGGTCAAAGAGCAAGCCATAGAGTTCATCCCAGAAACAGTCCCTGTACCCCTTACTAGAGAAGACTTTTGGATACTGAGCTGCCATGGGCTATACCCAAGCAGGGGTTCAAAGTTATATCCATGCATGGTCCTTGGTTGGAGAATCAGTCTCAGAGAAAACCCTGTGCCCAGATATATTTGGTCCTTGTGGACCTCCTGTTCTCTCCAGGTCTTACTAACTCTCTGTTCTTTCATATGGTTCCCTGCACTCTTCCCAAAGTTTGGCCATGAGTCTCAGCATCTGCTTTGATACACTGCTATGTAGAGTCTTTCAGAGATCCACTATGTTAGGCTCCTATCCTGCTTCTTGTTTTTTCCTACTTCTAATGTCCATACCATTTGTTTTTTCTAAGTAAGGATTGATCTTCTTACCCCAGTTCCTCTTTCTTGTTTAGCTTCTTTAGTTGTACTGATTTTAGTTTGTTTATCCTATCTTATGGGTCTAGTATCCACTCATACATGAGTATATACCATGTGTGTCGTTATGCTTCTGGGATACCTCACTCAGGATGAGCTTTTCTATGTCCCACCATTTGCCTACAAACTTCATGATTTCCTTGTTCTTAATTGCTGAGTAGTATTCTATTGTGTAAATGTACCACAATTTCTGTATCCATTCCTCCATTGAGGGACATCTTGGTTGTTTCCAGGTTCTGGCTATTATGAATAAAGCTCCTACAAACATGGTTGAACAAATGTCCTTGTTGTGTACTTGAGCACAGTTTGGATCTATGTCTAGGAGTGGTATAGCTGGATCTTGAGGAAGCACTATTCATAATCACCTTGATACCTAAACCACACAAAGACCCAACCAAAAAAAGGAACTTCTCTCTTATGAACATTGATGCAAAAATACTCAATGAATTACTTGCAAACGAAATCCAAGAACACATAAAAGATATCATTTACCATTACCAAGCAGGCTTCATCCCAGGATTGCAAGGGTGGTTAAATATACAGAAATCCATCAGTGTAATCCACCATATAAACAAATTGTAAGAGAAAACCATATGATCATCTCCTTAGATGGCAAAAAAGCATTTGACAAAGTCCAACATCCATTCATGTTTAAGGTCTTGGAGGATCAGGAATACAAGGCACATACCTAAACATAGTAAAGGCAATATACATCAAGCCTAAAGCCAACATAAGCTCAATGGAGAGAAACTTAAATCAATCCCACTGAAATCAGGGACATGTCAGGGCTGCCCACTGTCTCCATATCTCTTCAACATAGTACTTGAAGTCCTAGCTGGAACAATAAGACAACTAAAGGAGATCAAGTGTATACAAATCAGGAAGAAGTCAAATGATATGATAGTATGCATGAGTGACCCCAAAAATTCAACCAGAGAACTCCTTTAGCTGATAAACACTTTCAGCAAAGTGGCTGGATACAAAAACTATTTTGTTATACCAAACAATAATAGTATCATCTTTGTATTTGACTTGACATATGTCATATTTTGTCAGTTGCCCCTAAATGATTCTCTTGTGAAACATAGCAAGCTGGTAACTAGTTAGGCAATTTATGAAGCTAAATGAAAGAAGCAATACTGTAAAAATACAACCAAAGTGTCTTGTTTATAAAAACTATAGAGCCAGAATGAAGACAGTCACCAGAAAGAATTAAGGAAATTCAGAGTAGATTTTATTTTATTTTTTTAACTAGTAATCAGAAAAGAAGATTGGAAGCCTGGGTAGAATTCTAAGTAATAGAATCATAACGATGAATGTGTATTACATTTTCTACCTGTTTTAGAAGAACAGACGTGTAGTGTAACAGTAAGACATTGGATTTTTTGTTTGTTTGTTTTAGCTTGACTGTTTTTCAGTGGTACAAATAAATGTGATTGTAGTGTGCCATTGAGATAATAACTCTAAGCTCTAAACTTAGAAAACATCCCTCTTTTTAAGTCTTCTTTCATTATCAAGTCAATGAACACATAAATAATATGATTTGACTGTTGTGAAGAAGAAAAAGATTGTTTCCTGTTCGGCTCTCACATAAAATTACTCTTCTGTTAATCTACTATGTTTAAGGAATGTATGAAATTGTGGTATCAGTAAATAAGATAGAAGATTCATAAAGGTTACACTGAGGGTACTGCATTCACCAACTTGCAGAAGTATGGATTGTTCCTTCTAGGTGTAGTTATGTCTCATATAAGCAGAAAATAAAAACCTAAGGCTTTTGCTACTTTTTGTTCTGTTAATTACTGAAACATTTTACTTGTCTTCACCATTATCTTTTTGCATTTTAAGATGCATATTTTATGATCATCTACATTAACAGATAAAATAGGAAAGAGAAAAAGTGAGATTCAGGTCAGACAATTTTGTTCTTTCTAACAGCCACATTAGAAACTTTCTGATTTATATTTTGTAGTAATTACTGCCTTTGGGTACTGCACAATTTTCAGTGACCCAAGCATACAAATATATCTGCTAAAGAAGTCTAACTTATAATTTATTTTATAAAATAGATCTTAAGAAATATATATTTGATTATCTGTAAATTATGTCTTTCAAAAAAAACTGTAACCATTATAAAAAGCATTTGTTAGGGCAGAATAGTCCTCTTAATAACTCACTAACAATTTAACTGAAAGGACAGAGTTTTCTGAAAATATGGGTAGTACTTTGATATTCAGTCTACGAGTCTATAAAATAATTTTGAATACTTATCAAAAATTTTAAATAACAGAATAGTATAAATTTAATTATTAATAATCAGGAATTGATAGATGACAGTGAATTTAGTGGGTAAATTAGGAGAGGTACAAAATATGAAGCTATATCCAACAAGTAAATTAATGAAAGGTATATCTTATTTTTTGATATTTTAAAATATAATTTTCTTTAGTTTGCAAGAAAACTTAGGTTCTTCAGGAGGTGATGGTACATGACTTTAATCCCAGTACTTAGGAAGCAAAGGAAGGAGGATCTCTGAGTTTGAGGCAGTCTGGTCTACATAGCAAGTTCCAGGACAACCAGGACTACACAGGAAAACCCTGTCTTGAAAAACAAAAACAAGACTTCAGTTAAGAATCTCTGCCCAACAACTTGCCTCAAAGTATACCCAACAGACATAAACTACACCCCATCATCTGGGCTCTATATTACAACCCACCACTCTGCTTTCCAAGAGCCTTATCAGTTGTAGGAATGCCAGAAGCAATGTTTGCGCCCAAAACTCAGAGGTCATGCAAGACACAAAAACTCCAAAGGAAACAGTATTCTGGACCTGAAGACTCCTTGGTCACCAGAACCCCAGGCCACTCAGTCCAGAAGTCAAGAATAGAAACAAAAAACAAAGGATAAAACATCCCCAGACCACCTATCCAATCATAGCAAACTCAGCAATCAGCACCTAAACATATAATAACCCCAAACCAAGATGCCTACCGGTCAGTTTAACGACATTCTGACAGCCAGATCATAGGGCAGCAGGAGCATCAGCTGGTCTACTGCAGTCAGACTAAATATTACAAAACAGATGAAGACAGCCTTAAATCAAGGTTATGAAAATGAAATTAATTAATCCCTTAAATAAATACAGGGGAATATAATCAAACAGGTGAAGAAAATGAATAAAATGGTTCAAGACAAAATATGGAACTATATAAGCAATAAAGGAAACACAAACTGAAGGAACCCTAAAAATGGGAAACCTAGGTAAAGAAACAAAACAGCACACCTAAGTACCATCAATAAAAAACAAGAGATCGATAAGAGAATTTCAGGCACAAAATATATGATAAAAGAAATTGATACATTCGTCAAATAAATGTTAAATATAAGATGATTTGACACAAATCAAGCAGGAAATGTGAAAAACTCTGAGAAGAAGCTTACAGAACACCAAATAGATTGGACCAGAAAAGAAAATCCTCCCTACAACATAATAATCAAAATACTAAATGTACTAAACCAAAAAAGAATATTAAAAGCTTCAAGGGTAAAAAGGCAAGTACCATATAAAGGCACTATTAGTATTATACCCAACTTCTCAACAGAGACTTTAAAAGCCAGAAGAACCTGTGGAGATGTCTTGAACTCTAATAGACCATAGATGTCAGCCCAGACTACTATACCCAGAAAACCTTTCAGTCATTGTACATGGAGAAAACAAGATATCCCATGACAAACCAAGTTTAAACAATATTATCCACAAACACAGCCCTACAGAAGACATTAGAGGAAAAAGGCGGGGGGGGGGAGACCCTCCACCACAAAAAAGTTAACTATACCCAAGAAAACTCAGGAAATAACTTTGCACCAAAAGAGAGGGAGGAAGAAAGAGAGAGAAAGAGAGAGAAACAGACAGAGAGAGAAACACACGCACACACAACTACAACCAACAAATATATAACAGGAGTTTGCAATGACTGGTCATTAATACGTCTCAAAATAAGTTCACCAATAAAGAAAAACAGGCTAATAGGAGGATGTGTACAAATGATCCATCATTTTGTTGCATACAAGAAATAGACCTCAATATCAAAGATAGACATTATCTCAGAGTAAAGGCCTGAAAAAAGATTTTCTAAACAAACAGGACCAAGAAGCAAGCTGGCATATTTATTCCAATATATAACAAAATAGACTTCCAATCAAAATTAATCAAACATGATAGAGAAGAAAACCATACCCATCAAAGGAAATATCCACCAGAATGATGTTTCAATTCTAAATATCTATGCACAAAAGGCAAGAGTATCCACATTTCTAAAAGAAATATTACTAAAGCTTAATCACACATTGAAACACACATTAATCCTGGGAGACTTTAACATCTCATTCTCACCAATGGGCAGGTCCTTCAAATAGAAACTCAACATTATAACAATACCTACATCAGGGGAGTAACCAGGGACTGAAATCAGCGTTTAAATGTATAGTACTAGACCAACCCCCCAAAAATATATCTTATGACTCAAATGGAACTAACAAATATCTACAGAATGTTTCACCCAAACACACAAGAATATACTTTCTTCTAGGCACCTCATGGACCTTTCTCCAAAGTTTAGCATATGTTATGTCACAAAACCAGTCTCAACAGAAACAAGAAAATTTAAATAATTTCTTGTATTTTATTAGGCTACCATTGACTGAAACTGAATAGTTAGTGACAGAAAGCCTACAAACTCATGGAAATTGAACAACTCTCTACTCTATGAACACTGGGCCAAGGAAGAAATAAAGAAATAAATTAAAAATTTCTAGAATTCAATAAAAATAAATGAACAACATACCCAAACTTATGGGACACAAACAAACCAGGGCTAAGAGGAAGATACATAGCACTATGGGCCTTCATAAAGAAATTAGAGAGATCCATACTAGTGACTTGAAAACAGTAGAAAAAAGAAAGAGAGGGAAAAGAAAAAAAGGTAGAAAGAAATAAAGAAACGCAAACACACAAAGCAAGAGTAGAGTAAAGGAAATAATTCTGGCTAAAGTAAACTTGAAACAAAGGTAATAATACAAGAATCAATGAAACAAAAAGTTAGTTCTTCGAGAAAATAAAAAAGATAAACAAACCCTTAGCCAAACTGAAGGCAGAGAAAGAATATACAAATTTTTGGTTTTGTTGCTCTCCTTGTGAAACTCCTCTCCTCTCCCAATCTTACTATTTCCCACATCTTTCATAAGATTCCATGCACTCTGCCCAACAGTTGGCCATAAGTCTCAGCATCTGCTTTGATAGTCTGCAGGACAGAGTCTTTCAGAGGCCCTCTGTGGCAGGCTCCTAACTTGTTTCCTGTTTTCTTCTTCTTCTGATGCCCATCCTCTTTGCCTTTCAGGATGGGCATTTTAGCCAGAGTCTTCCCTCTTGATTAGTTTCTTTAGGTGTACAGATTTTAGTAGGTTTATCCTATATTATATGTCTATATGAGTGAGTATATACCGTGTGTGTCTTTCTGCTTCTGGGATAGCTCACTCAGGATGATCTTTTCCAATTCCTACCATTTACCTGTAAATTTCATGATCTTCTTGCTTTTTGTTGATGAGTAGTATTCCATTGTGTAAATGTACCACAATTTCTGTATCCATTCCTCAGTTGAGGGGTGTCTGGGTTGTTTCCAGCTTCTGGCTATTACAAATAAAGCTGCTACAAACATGGTCCAGCAAATGTCTTTATTGTATACTTGAACCTCTTTTGGGAGCTCCACAAAGAGAACAACAGAATCAAAAAATCTGATCACAGGGGTCTTTCCTGAGACTCATACTCCAACCAAGTATCATACATGGAGATAACCTATAACCCCTGCACATATGTAGCTCATGGCAGTTCTGTGTCCAAGTGGGTTCCATAGTAATGGGAACAGGGACTGCCTCTGACATGAACTGATTGGCCTGTTTTTTGATCACCTCACCCTGATGGGGGAGCAGCCTTACCAGGCCACAGAGGAAGACAATGCAGCCACTCCTGATGAGAGCTGATAGACTAGGATCAGAAGGAAGGAGAGGAAGTCCTACCCTATCAGAGGACTTGGGGTGGTGCATGCATGGAGAAGGGGGGAGGGAAGTTGGGATTGGGAGGGGAGAAGGGAGGGGTTTATCGGAGATACAAAGTAAATAAAGTATAATTAATAAAAATAAAAATTAAAAAATATAAAAAACGAATACACAAATTAACAAAATCGAAAAAAGGAAAAGGGGACATAACAACAGACATTGAGGATTTCCAAAGTATCAGTAGGTCCTACTTTTTAAAAAATCAGAACAGACTAACTATAATCTAAAAGAAATTGACAACTACCTCATTAGATACCACTTACCAAAGTTAAATCAAGAGTAAATAAGCAGACTAAATTGAGCAACAACAGTATTAAAAAGACCTATTTCTCAGAAAATAGAAGTCATTAAATATTATCCAACCAGACAATGCCCAAGGCCAAATAGCTTGAGTGCAGAATTCTACTAGCCTTCCAAAGAAAAATTTATATCACTATTCTTCAATGTTCTACATAATAGAAACAGAAGGAACATTGGCAAACTCATTTTGAGGCCACAATCAACCACACACTAACAGAACAAAGAAAAAGAATTTCAGACCAATTTCACTTGTGAATTTAGAGGCAAACACTCAATAAAATATTCAAGAAATCCAAGAACAAATCAAAAAGACCATCTACCATGATCAAGTGGGATTCATCCCAGAGATGCAGGAATGGTTCAAAAGTAAAAACAATATACAGCAAGCCTATAGCCAACATCAAACTCAATGGAGAGAAACTTAAATCAATCCCACTGAAATCAGGGACAAGGCAAGGATGCCCAGTCTCCCCTTATCTATTCAACACTGTACTTTAAGTAATAGCCAGAGCAATAAGACAACTAAAAGAGATCAAGGGAATACAAAACATAAAGTTAGAAGTGAAAGTATCAATATTAGCAGAAGATATGATAGTATATATGAGTGATCCCCAAAATTCAACTCCTTCAGCTGATAAACACATTCAGCAAAGTATCTGGATACAAAATTAGAAAAATCAGTAGGCCTCTTGTATATGAAAAACAAAAGGGCTGAGAAAGAAATTAGGGAAACTACACCCTTCACAATAGCCACAAATAACATAAGGTAACTTGGTGTGATTCTAAGCAAGAAAGTAAAAAACCTGTTTGATAAGTATTGATCTGTTTGTATTTCTCTGCATGTAGACATCCAGTTAGACAAGCAACATTTGTCTTTCCCCGCTCCTCCCCCCCCCATTGAATAGTTTTGGCTCCTTTATCAAAAATCAGGTTATTGTAGGAGTGTGGATTTATTTCCGGGTCTTTGATTCAATTTGATTGATCCTCCAGTCTGTTTCTATGCCAGTATCATGTCATTTTGAATACTGTTGCTCTATAGTATAGCTTGAGATCTGAGATGGAGTTCTCTTATCTTAAAGAAAGGTTTTAGCTATTCTGAGTTTTGTTTTGTTTTTCCATATGAAATTGAGAATTTTTCTTTGAAAATCTGTAAAGAATTTTGTTAGTATTTTGATGAAATTGTAATGAATCTATATATTGCTTTTGGCATTTTTACTATGTTAATCCTATCGATCCATGACCAAGGTAGATCTTTCCATATTCTGACATCTTCTTCGATTTCTTTCTTCAGAGACTGTTTTTTGTTTGTTTGTTTGTTTGTTTGTTTTGTTTTTTGTTTTTTTCAAACAGGTCTTTCACATGCTTGGTTACAGTCATACAGTCATACAGTCATACCAAGGTACCTTTCTCAGCCTGCGTATCTTTTGTATAAAGGAGGAGTACTAATTTTTTTTTGAGTTAATTTTCTATCCAGCCCCTTTGCTGAAGGTGTTTATTAGCTGTAGGAGTTCTTTGGTATAATTTTGGATTCACTCATGTATACTATTATATCATCTGCAAATAGTGATACTTTGATTTCTCCCTTTTTGGTTTGTATCGCTGTTTCTTCCTTTAGTTGCCTTATTGCTCTAGCTAGGACTTTCAGTACCATGTTGAGGAGATAGAGAGACAGTGGGCAGCCTTGCCTTTTCCCTAATTTCAGTTACTCTCTGTTTAGTCTGATGTTGGCTATTTGTTTGCTGTATATTGCCTTTACTAATTTAAGTATGTGCCTTGTATTCCTGATCTCTCCAAAACTTTAAACACGAGCTGGTGTTGGATGTTGTCAAATGTTTTTTCAGCATCTAAGGAGATGATCATGTGTTTGTATTTCTTTCATTTCGTTTACATGGTGGATTACATTGATAGATTTCCTTCTGTTGAACCACTAAATGATGTAGCTTTCCAATATATTACCATTTCTAAGCATGTTGGCAGTCACAGTATGTACTAAACAAGAAGTCCTTATAAATATCCGTCTTTTATAAGCTTCTTTCAATAATAATATCTTACTATATTACATTATATGAACCAAAAAATCATTTTAGAACCTGCCACAAAGGACCTCTGAAAGATTCTACCCACCAGGGTATGAAAGGAGATACTGAGACTCATAGCAAAACTCTGGGCAGAGTACCAGAATCCTTATAGAAGAAGAGGGAGATAGAAAGACCTAGAGGGGACAGGTACTCCACAAGTTGAACAACAGAGCTAAAATACCTGGGCCCAGGAGGACCTGCAGAGATGCAGAGCACCTAGACACGCTGTTCAAAGGTTGCCCATTGCTACTCAGTTTCCAAGTAGGTTGCCTAGTAAGGGGTACAGGGTTTGTCTCTGACAAGAACTCAGTAGTCTGCTTTTTGATCAATTTCCCCTGGGGGATACAGTTTTGCCAATCCACAGAGGATGATAGAAAAGGAGGAGGTCCTCCCCTAACAGGAGACTATTGAAAGGCATGGGGGAGAAGAACGAGGGAGAGTGGGATTCGCTGGAGAGAGGGAGAGGGCTACAGCAAGGATATAAAGTGAATAATTGCAATAAAGAAATAAATAAATGAATAAAAATTTAAAATATCTTACTATATTGTATTATGTGAACAAAAAATTCATTTTCATGTAAGTATTGGCAAGTTATAAGTTTTATTCAGTTTCAGTAACTTTTTGCATTGTTTTTTGTTTAGTTTTACTTTCTTTGGGGTATACCATTATATGAAAGTTTTGCAATGTTCATACCCAAGACACAAAACTATTCTATGATGACTAAGAGAGTCCCCTTATATTTTTTAAGAGTCCTAGATTTTCCTCCTACCTACTGAAAGCCTTTCCTAGTAACAATCACTAATTTTTCCCACTATGAAATCCATGTAGATGTAATGTGTGTAATGATCAGCTGGGACAGTTTTATTGATTATAGTTCCTGAGGTCCATTTCATTTGCTATGGGTGTCCTCTTCCTTTTCCTCTCTATTGTTGTTTGGCATTCCTTTATGTTAGAGTACATGGTTATGATTTCGTATTGAATGTGAAACATATGACTTTTCCCATGGAAGTAACAAGTATTGAAAGACTGGACTTCAGCTGGAGGAGCTATGTTGATTGGTTATTGAAACCTGAGGAAGTAGAGTCTACAAGAAGAAGTATTCCACTGGGGCTTTGCCCTTGGGTGCTAGGGCTTCTGCTGGTCCTCTCCCTTACTCTCTTGTTTTCATGAGGATGTTGCCAGCTAATGCTCAGGCTAAAAGAAAGGTGGTCTAGCACTGAACTATGACTATTACCCATTTTATACTGTACTTTTGGTATAGGATGTCACTAGGTTGTCAGGCTGGCCTTGAACTCTGTTTTTGTTTGTTTATTTGTTTTGTTTTGTTTTGTTTTTGTTTATTACAAAAATCCATTAACTTTCTATTTTTTCTTCACAAGCCTATACTGCAAAGCTAATTATTTTCTACATTCTCCTTCTATTTCTCTTCGCTCCTCCTCCTCCTTATGCCACCATGAGATGAGCTGATTTGCCGTACCACATGATCTTGGGCATGGTGTTCTGCACTACACTCAATGGAGGCAAGGACAGACTAAATCACTGGATCCGTGAGCTAAGCTTAAAATACAATTTCTTCAGTTCATATCAGGTGTTTTCCACAGAGATGAAAGTGTGACTACAAAGGTCATCAATTCTCCAAGCTGGAAAGAATGTTAACACTAACAAAAAATTCAAGGTTCTCCTCACTCTACTACATGAAATTGGGAATATACACTCACATTTTCTGTTGGAAGATAGGAGAGGTAAAGCCATAAAACAGAAAAATGAACAAGTCAAAAAATGCTTGGACTCATAAAATGCACTAGCCTGACACAGCATGGCAATGAGTCTATCTGTTACTGGTTGCCTCCTTACGGAATATTGCTTAAAAATAATTGTCTTTAAAGGTAACTTATTCATAAATAATTCTGTCATAAAATACTATTTGTAAATTCATAAGAAAACATTAGTTTTCTCTGGCTTATCTTAACTAGCTTATAACTCAAAAAACATTTAGCAAAATAATGTGATTTTGAGGATTAAATTAAACACATTATTTTACACTTTAATGTGATAATGTCCCTCAGGAAACATTGCTAGCTATTATACTTCTTTTATTTTGGCTTCGTGGCTCACAACATTTCAAATAAAATGTATCACTAATTCTACTAAGTTCAATTATCATTAAATTAGATACATATTCAGAAAACAAGTTCTATTTTTTTTTGCTAAACTCAGGCATGCATATTTATATATTCCTGGTTCCATTTTATACCATGATAGCCTTAATGCACAGCTGTATGAACATGATTTATAAGTGGAATGCATATTATATAAAGACTATAGGAATTATCACTCTTTCTTTATATAATAATGTATTATCTACTAAATAATTTGAACATACAACAGAATATATTTAATATTTTAAAACATGCTCCAATTCAAGATTCTGAGTTAAATTTCTACTGTTTTATATAAAAAGTTATAAAAGTTTCATTGGTTGTATCAGATCAATTATATGGCATTAATCATAGAAAACAGTGGTAGGTTTTATTGAAATATAATTAAATTCGTAAAGTTGCCTCTGTGTATACTTCATTAATCATATTATAACAAAATGTCAAATTAACAAAATTAAATAACAATTGAATATATTTACAATTAATTTAAAAATTAACCTGCTAAAACTTTAAAATACACTTGCAAGAATAAAGTAATTTTTAAAATAATGGAAGAAGAGCTCCATATGAATTTTAATTTCATTCTCACTGAGAATTATCAACACACAAAACTACCTTAATATAAATGTAATCTTGTACTGTAACTTCATGGAATTTGTATCATAATCATTTATTAATCACAGAAAGTTTAGAGTACAGTTCTTAATACATGTAGGAAGATAAGCTTATCATTGACTTTTTGCATTTGTGTAGGCCATTTAGAAATATGAACAATTTGAGGCCAGAAGTTCTTAAGCTTTTACTAAGTATAATGCCAATGATTATCTAGAGAGTTGCCAAAAAAATGAGCGATCAAAATAATGGGATGATATGCAAAGATTCAAATTTTGAATCATGCCATCTGTAGGTGGTCTCAGTAATGAGATCATCTTTGCCTAGCGGGAATAAAAAATAAACCAGCACACTGGTTTCTCAGAAAGTTAGGGGAAATTGCATACCTAAGGACAGTATATCTAATCATGACACTAACTAATATTGTCATATCTCTGAAATAACTATCACCTTTAAACATGAAAATAGATGTTTTATATAAATCAAGTTTATTTTCAGTGTCACCTGGATATTATTTATATAACTATGAACAGTGTGTATAGAATTGTTCAAATTAAACACAATGTTCTATAAGAAAGAAAAAAGGAAAAAAGAAAAGTATGAGATAGATCAACATATAAGCAACTAGAAGATTAAAAAAAATGCTTGAGCCATCTCATAAAAGCATTTAAGATATTAGATATTCAAATTCAAATAGTTCTAGGTGAATATGATACAGGAGGTTCTTTAAGAATGCCCAGAGGATGAAAAGAAAGTTGATACAGAAAAGAGTAAGCACAGCAGAGAAGCATCATTTGTGAGCAGGAGCTTATGGAGGTCAGAGCAGGATTCCCTGGAAATGAATTTAGCTACCATGCAGATGTGGATCCTCTGAAATCACAGAAAGTGTTTTGAAATGCTGAGCAATCTCTCCAGCCCCTATCACAAATTTTAATCTAAAGTGGAAACTAAGAACTCAGCATATGTAATTTTTTCCTAAAATAAATTTATTTTATTGTTTTTATGTATGTGAGTGCTTTACTCTGAATGAGCAATACCCATGAGAGTGCGTGTACTTGTGAAGAGCTGAAGGGTGTGTCTGATCCCTTGGAAGTGGAGTAATGGATGACCTTAGAGCACGTGATCACAAATCAATATTTTATTTAAATATTGTGTTACTTGGAAAAACTATGACGATGAGTCAAATGCCTCAGGGTTTGCAAGAGTAAATAAAAATACTGATTATTTTAAAGAGCCATGTTTGGCTAACAGTTAGTAATACAAGTAAGGCATCTGTGAAAACAAAATTCAAAAACATGTAGCAAATACTCTAAAACTTAGTTTAAATAAACAAGCAAAAAAAACCTGAAGAAAATAAACACATGTTGCATTGAATGTTAATTAGAAATAGGTAGTTATAAAGCAGAACCGTGAAGAGACCAACCACATCTTTTCACTCATGAAATGGTAAATGTGAGTGAGAGAACTTAGATTAGCAAATATGGAAATTATTAACTAAAAGGCTATTGACACACTTAAAGAAGGTGGAGTTATTGAAAATTTAAAAATAGTAGACAAGATCAGTAAAGGCAGAAAAAAAATGATCTCCCTAAAACGAATACAAAATATATGCAAACTTAGCTCAAATTATCTACACATGAATGGTCAAAATAAAAAATTTAAAAGAGATTTAATGAACAAAATTGTGGTTCTCCTTCTGCCTGGAGGCTGCCTGCCAGAAGCCCTAGAAGTCGGGAGGGGCAGGAGAAGAGAAGTGTGCCTGTAACGGGCCAGCAAGAACTGCACAGGAATCAAACACCGTGAACAGCTGAGGGCTAGTTCAAGCTTAACTTAAGAGAACAAAGGTTATGCACCCCTAAGGGAACTGGTGGAGTGCTCCAAGAACATAATTGGTTGGAACTATGAATTTCAAGCATGTCTGATTTGCACTAGATAGCAGGATCCTATCATAAGAATGGAATCTCAGTACCTAATTAACATATAAGCATAGGGAGGGGAGAGCTAGCAGGGAGCAGTGTCAGAGGCCACACATCAAGATCAAGTCTGTGTTTAAAGACACTCTCCAGATGAAGTCAGGCAAAGAGTCAGAGACCCTTTCAAGGGGAGGGAGTTCTGCCTTTAGTGCCAGGCTCCAGCTCTTAATGGCTATCTGGTCCAGGCAAGAATTGCAATCTCAACCAGCAGAGTACCTCCAACAAAAAATTATCCATTGTATAAGGCTGACATTAACCAAACTCCATTTCCAATTCTAATATTCAAATTTAATTAAATAAAACGTATAGTTCTGCTTTAGAATTAACACCATACTTTTTCCAGATTAACTCTATAAAAACAGTATAGGTCTTTAGTATGTAAGCAACAAGCACTTCTCTGGAAGGGGACTATCTGCAGAATGACATAGTCACATGTTAATTAAGTTCTTCTCTTCCCTCGTGTTTTCTAGACTTGCCTTAGTATAACAAATTGTTTTTGAATAGTCTATTAAGTTTTCTATTGATGCAATGTAGTAGCATGAACAAGAAGCAAGTTGGAGAAGAAAGGCTTTCTCTGGATGACACTTCCATACCCTTTCCCATCAATGAAGAAAGACAGGAGGAGAGGAGCTGGTGGGAACAGCTAATGCAGAAGCCATGTAGATGTTTTGTGTACTGGCTTGCCTTAGTAAGCTTTATATAAAACTTAGGACCACCAGCCTAGGAGTTAGCATCACCTACAATGAGTTGTGCCCGCCTTCATCAATCAGTGATTTAAAAAGTGCCCCTTAGCTGGATTTTATAAATGTGTCTATTAAGGTCCCCTTTTTGCAGATAACTTTGGTGTGTGTTACCTTGACATAAAACTAGCCAGGAAAATAGATCTCATGTCAATTTGACACACAAACATCACTGTTAGGCCAAAACCTTTCCTTTCTTGCTCACATGCAGGATCACACAGTATCAACGTTACAATATACAATATTTTACAAACTGTAAAAGCTCCACAGTTTTTACAAATTTAGCCTTTAAATTTACAAATTTGGTCTTTAAATTACAAAATCAGCCTTTAAATCTAGTTTCCCTTATATTTGAATTTTTTACTAATGGAGAGTTTGAAAAGATCAGAAAGATTTGGCAGCATGGCCTAATTGGGAAAAATGTGTCACTGGGAGTGAATATTAAGTTTTCAAAAGCCTATGTCCAGCCCAGTGTCTCTTTTCTGCTTGAAGACCAGGATGTAGTTACAAAGCTTCCAAGCTCTCTGCTATGAAGATGATGACTGACTGGAGGTTCAAAAACTTAGAGTTAATTCCTGGGGCTAGGGCAAAGTCACCAGACCACATTCCTTTCGGAGCAGAGGGCCAGCAGCAGTCTCCCTCCCAGATAAACCTGGGGGGGGGGTAACCTCAGGGGCTCACAGAACCCCTAAGAAATCCCAGGGGATGTGCTAAACCTCCCTCCCCCCCCACACAACCTAATCTGCATTTCATGGGGCACTACTAGAGGTCAGATGTTCCCCAGGTAGCCAGGCCTGACCATTCACATTCTTGGCGCCTGAAAACAGATCAATCATTTTAAAGGTAAGCTTCCCTAGAGACCTTCTTACCCATTCCTGCAATACCAAGGCTTGTACTTCCCCATTGTATTTTGTCTCTAAAAACCTTGTTCTCCTCCTGGGGGGGTCACTTGCCTGTTTGTCTTTGTAAAGGGTGGCCACCCATCTTGAGCTTGTAATAAAAGACCCTTGTGTGTTTTGCAAGATAGATTCCTGTAGGTCTTTCGGGGGCTTGCAAACTGGGTATAACAAGACCCACTGAAATTGTAAGCAATCCCTTAATTTTAATTTATTATATTCATTTAAGAGTGGCTCTGTTTGTAATATCTCTGCACTGCACTATAACACTGACTAAGTCAGAAGTTGATACCAGGGAGTAGAGTAATGCTATGACAGGCTTGCTCATGCTGATTGTCAGCAGAAAATGGACTTTAGGACTTTGCAGTAGAAAGGTAGTTGAACACCTTAAGCAGGACTTAATGGGCCATATCAGTGGGAACATGGAAGACACTACTGCTGAGAACAATGTACATTAGGACTGTCCTGCTCATGAGGTTTCTACAGGAAATAATAGTAGTAAATATCGTAGAGACTGTTCTTGTGATATCTTGGCCAACAATGTGGCTGCTTTCTGCCCCTGTCCAAAAAAAAAAAAAAAAAAAAATCTGCCACAGGCCAAAATGAATTGTTTTGAATTAATGGCAATGGCAGAGGATGTTCAAGACATCCTCATCTTGACTATATTATGTGATTATTAGGAATCACTTTTTTGCAGATCTGTAATAAAAAGGAGTGAGTTGCACAAAGGGAAATATATAATGTACAGTAGAGGGAAAAAGAAGTACCAGGAAATATAACAGAGCTAATTCCAGTGCTCGAGGTGATGAAATCTTTAAAGGAAAAGCTGATGCTAGAAGATGCTAGACCCCATCCAGATAAGCTTCCAAACTTGTAAAAGGAAATTAAGGCAAAGCTTAAGCAGTGAAGGAAACCAGCAACAATAGAGACTAGTATAAGTGTAACTGAACAGGAATTTGGGACAAGTTCCAGCCCAATCAAAGAGCAGAACATTTAACAAGTGGTCTGGCTTCAGAGTCAAAGATATAAGAAAACGTTTGGAGAATCTCCTTGTCTGTTAGGAAATACTTCTGCATGACAGGGCTGTCACTGCATGGGGGCCCAGAGAGGCTGTTACACGAATTGTGTTAGAGACCCAAGGATGTTGAAGATGCCAGTGCTGTGGGGTGTATGCCAAAAAAAAAAAAAAGATTGAGATTGGGTATGAATCAGCCCAAGAGAGAAGTTGAGATTGGGTATGGATCAGCCCAAGAGAGAAGTTGAGATTGGGTATGGATCAGCCCAAGAGAGAAGTTGAGATTGGGTATGGATCAGCCCAAGAGAGAAGTTGAGATTGGGTATGGGTCAGCCCAAGAGAGAGACGTGTGTTGCAGTCAATTAGGCCAAGTCTGAGATTTATATAATTTGAATTCTAAAAGGGAGTAACAGAAACAGAAACCTAAACTAAAAAATTCCTAAAAAGAAATTGTAAACCTGTTTTTTTGCATTTAAAAATTTAAACCTTTATTGATTATCCCCCGAGTAGGCGTGTGTGGCACCAGCTTGGAGATCCTTCCAGCTGCTCTGTTCCCCATCTGCCTGGCCCACCTGAGGCACAGACCCTGAGCCCTGCAGAGATGAGCTGGGTGCTGACATCAAACCCCATGGTTTCCCATTCTGAGGGGACTGTCGGGCTCCAGAAGCAGCATTTCACTTGGATATCTTTTTCCTTGCTCCCCATCTTCCTGGCCCACTTGGATCACAGAAACCTAGCCCAGCAGTGGTGTGATCCCACTGGCCCCAAATTCCATTGTTCCACATCCCAAGAAAGAAAGTGAAGAAGATGGAAAGATCTCCTATGCTCATCAATCAGTAGGATTAACACAGTGAAAATGGCCATTTTAAATGGCCAAAGCAATTTACAGAATGAACGAAATCCCCATCAAAATAACAACACAGTTCTTTATAAATATTGCAAGAACAATTCTCAACTTCATACAGAAAAACAAAGAAACCCAGAATAGCTTAAAACAATCCTACACAATAAAACACCTTCTGGAGGTATCAACATCCCTGATTTCAAGCTATACTACAGAGCAATTAGTAAAATTCATGGTACTGGCATAGACATAGACTGGTTGATCAATGGAAATGAATTGAAACCCAGAAATAAACCCACATTCCTAGGGTAACATTGACAATGGAATCAAAACCATACAATAGAAAAAGACAGCATCTTCAACAAATGATCTAACTGGATTTTTACATTTAGAACAATGCAAATAGATGCATTTTTATCTCCCTGCACAAAACTCAAATCCAAGTGGATCAAAGACCTCAATATAACATCAGCTACACTAAATCTATTAGAAGAGGAAGTGGGGAAGAGTCTTGAACTCATTGGCATAGAGACAACTTCCTGAACAGAACACCAACATCTCAGGCTCTAAGATCAAACATAAAGAACTGGGACCTCTCAAAACTGAAAAGCTTCTCTAAGGCAAAGGCAAAGGACACTATCAATAGAAGGAAATGACAGCCTACAGACTGGGAAAAGATCTTCACCAATCTTATATCCTACAAAGAGCTAATATCCCGAAAATATAATGATCAAAAGAAATCAAACACCAATAAATAAAATAACCCAATTAAAAAACTGGGACATAGAACTAAACAGAATCCTCAACAAAGGAATCTCAAATGACCAAGAAACACTTAAAGAAATGCTTAAGTTCCTTAGCCATCAGGGAAATGGAAATCAAAGTGACTCTGAGATTCTATCTCACACCAGTCACAATGGCTAAGATAAAAAACTGAAACAATTGCACTTGCTGCTGAGTACGGACAAAGGGAAACACTCCTCCATTGCTGGTGGGGGTGTAAATTTCTATAACCTCTTTGGAAATCAATCTGGCTTTTTCTCTGAAAATTGGGAATTACTTAACCTCAACACACAGCTATACCTCTCCTGGGCATATACCTGAAAGATGTTCTACCATACAATAAGGACACTCTGCTCATTTACACAATGGAATACTACTCAGCTATTAAAAACAAAGAACTTGTGAAATTTGCACTAAAATTGGTACTAAAAGAGAACATTCTGATTGTTGTAACCGATACCAAAAATACACACATGGTATGTACTCACTTATAAGTGGATTTTAATCATATAGTACAGGGTTAGCATACTATGAGGCACATACCTAAAGAAGATAAGTAACATAGAGGATCTGAGGGAGGATGCATAAATCTCACTCGGAAGGGGAGATAAATTAGATAGAGGTAGTGGCTGAAAAGAAGGAACAAGGTCAGAGAGGGGACACAGAGAATTAAGAAGGTGGAGATAAGGCATGGGGAGAGGAGGACAGGGAAGCAAGAGGTCAAAAGGCCTGAAAAGTAAAGGAACTGAAGGTGGGGTATCTCTGTGACAAGCTGGAGACCTAAGTCAAGGTAGGTTCCTGGGAGAATATGAGGGGGTCTGAAGCAGAGACGCTTAGTAAAAGAGGTCATAGAGACTGAAGAAGACACCTTCTATCTATATTATTCTCCAGCAGACAGAAAAAATTCACCCCAAATCTACTCTGCCTTTGAGGTGTGCAGGGATAAAGATAGAGCAGATAGGGCACAGATTTGGAGAATACCCAACCAATGCCTGGTCCAAACAAATACCCATCCTATTGGAGAGTGCCAACCCCTGACACCATGAAGGATTCTCTGTTAAGCTTGTAAACAGGAGCCTGACAAAGTTGTTTGCTGAAAGACTCTACACAGCACCACCTCAGAAAGATATAGTTTTAAATGGAGTGGAATGTTAAAAGAACTACTTAAAAACCTAAACTTCTAAATAATTATATGAAACAAATTCTGCACCATGACTGTTGAAATTTATGTTTACTATTGTTTAATTAGATAATCACTAATGAATAGATGAGCCCAATATTGATAATCAGTTATAATTATCCAAACTCTACAATAAGGACCAAACTACTTAAATGAATTAGAAATGAGTCTTGTCTTGAAGAGACCCTATTCTGGTTACTGAGAAGGACACTTGGGATAATTGCAATCCTTTGTCTTAAAGGAGGTTGTTAATTAAAAAAAAAATTAAAGTTCTGTGGGAAGACAAAGATAGAGTTGCTTGAAAAATTATGGGTTAGTAACGCTGTTAAGATAATTAGATATCTCTTAAGAAGACAAAAGAAGTCATCTCCAAGTGGAGACCAGGGTGGATGGAAACATACATCGCGACTAATATATACTTGTTAGAAACGTTCATGAAAACATAGGACTGCCTTAGGGTACAGTGCAGTAACAAATGCTAATAGGTTGGCTGGGTTTCCTTTTTTTTTTAAAAGAAAAACAAACAAACAAACGTGGGGTGGGGAGACAAATAAATCAAGTTTCAGCTTGTTTACAAACATCATATCCCAATGATGCCTGTGATGCCTACCACAGACATTTACTGATCTCTGCCAGGATGAGTTAAACAATTACTCACGCTATGAGGGAGGGAAAAATGATGCTTTTATGAGACTGAAAAATACAGTATTCATACAGAAATGTTAAATAATAAGAACTAGTTGTCATAATTGACTATGGATTTTATAATTTTACCAGCCTAATAGACAGAAATCCTGAAAGTCTGAATAGCAACAATAATAAAAAGAGCACAAAGTCATATGCCTTTCTTTTTAGAATAAATGTTGAGTTTCTTAATACTATGTAGTGGGGCTTTCACCATGACAATATGTGTTTAACTTAGTGCAAGGCTAACATGAATTGCCAACAACAAGAAAAAGACCATATTATCTACTATTCCATGTAGCCATTTATAAAGGCTAATGGCACTTCATATATTCTCTTTTCTATGAACTTCAGACATTGTTACTATTTCTGTTATGATTATCATTAATAATAATGTGTGTTGTTTTAAGAACAGTGTTTTAGTACTAGTACTAACATGACTACTACTACTGCTACTACTACTAATGCTAAATTAGTCAAAGTACTTTAAACAGAAAACTGCATAAATGTTAGCTATTATTATCACCATAATTTATTAAAATTATTGTTGTATGAATACAAATTTTATATTTGCTTACTTGTAGGTATATTATCACTTTTTATTAAAATTATAAAGGAATTTAAAATATAAATTGCTTAGATATAGATTCAATCATAATTTGAACACTATTTTGTGTTAGAAAACACCAGTTCAAAATACATGAATATGACTTACAAGAGCCAACAGGTAGAATCATGTACCTGAATGGTTTGGGCAGGCAGTCTATTTAGAAAAGTATAACAAGACAGAAGAGACTCCAAATAAGGCAATGCGGCAAAGGATGAAGCACTTGAGTAGATTTATCAAATATCTTCGAGATAACTCCCACAAGGAGATAATTGTAGGCAAGGCTACTGACGGCTCCTTGCTAGGAGGTAAAAGCTCTGAGACTAAGCACATTCTCTGATTTTTCTTTTTATTATTCAATGCATTTTAAGCTTATAAAATTGCCCAGAGGATGATATGGAATCAATTTATTCAACAAATTCAGAATTTCATTAATTCCTTTAATAGTTATAAAAGACAGACAAATGATAATTTGAATAAGGATATATGGAGTGTATTTTAAATGATTGCAATGTGGAATGATTTTGCAATAATTTACATGAAATAGTAAAACACTTAAAAATAATTTATAGACTACATATAATTAACGGCCGGTCTTGAAGTCACACTTAACTGGGTGCTAAAGTGCTGAGTACACAGGGAGGGAGGGAGGGTCTATGGCTGGGATACAAAGTAAATAACCTGTGATAAATATTTAAAAAAATTACAAAAAAGAAAATCCAGTTTCTTCAAAATGATATGAAAGGTTTCAGTGTTTCTTTATTGGAGGAACATAAGGTTCAAAGTCTATTGACAATTTCTTCGTATTATCCATATGCAAAAGAACTGGGATTAGGAAAGGATTTGTGGATCATTTCATTTCAAGTATGTTATTTAAACAGTGGAGTCATTTTGCTCCTTTGAAACAATAACATGCATATCCAACTCATGAATGTTGTAAAGAAGAGCTGAGATGGGCTTTAGGGAAAACGGTTCAAGAGATAAAATTTACAGATAAAATTTAAATTTTAAATATGAATTATGATGGGATGGGGTTTTAAATTAGCATTTAACAGGGTATCATGAAAGAGTGTTGACTTGCAGTGAGAGGCTTCTCTGTGCCAACATCTTCAACTGATTCTGTTTCCTCTTCTTTTATCCTTGCTCAGCTCATTAAATCTATTTATTTCATTTACTAATAGACACCTCTTTAATGTGTTATTACTTAATGCATGTTCAATCTGCTGTATTCTAGTGAGGAAGGATTTGAAATGTTATCCCATTTTAAGGTTCTATTTCAAAATAAATTCTGTATCTGTGTTCTGATGTTGCCCTTTATAGAAGGAGGAGCCCATTTATTTTTCATGGATGGTGGAGGAAAACCCCAAAATCATATGTGATAGTCATGTGACTTTAATCATGGTAACAAAGTGAACTTTTTGTATATCAGTAGTTTCTTTTCTGGCCTTTTTAATCAAGTGAATGCCTGTACATAGAATGAATGACAGGAGAAAAGGACTGAGTAATGACCATTCTCTCTTAAATGATATTACTTCATTCTCCAAGGCCCTTTTTGTCACTTTCAATAAAAATAGTAAAGAGTGTTTATTAAGGTGAGTCTAATGGCACATATATTTAATCCCATCATGAGTTCAGAGAATGTCATATGATGAGCTTGAGTCACATCTGAACTGCAGAATGAGTTCAAAATAAACCTGAGTAATTTAATAAGACTTTGTCTCAAAACAAAACAAAAGCCTAGGATTAAGCACTGCAGTAGACTATAGTACTATATTAGAACACATGAGTGTCATGGCTCAAGCTCTGGGATAAAATTCCATCAATTTTTGTAGCATTCTATTTATTAATTTATTTACTTATTTACACACAGTGTTTCACTGTACTTGAAACTTAAATGTTTACATTTACGTAGTCATCTCTTCATCTATAGTCCATGTATTCCTTGGAATTTTCATGTTTAGAATTTCTGTATTAGAGATATTTATATGGAAGGGATACAATGAGAAATGGAACACAATATAGAACCTAGAAATAGAAGTACCCACATACAGTCAGCAGTCAAACGGTCTCAATGATCACCTGAATGCAGTTCAGCGGAAGTACAGTCTTTTCATCAGGTAGACCTGGAGTAATTGCATATCCATTGACAAATTAATATCCACCTAAAAGTCAATTTGTGTGAATAATTAACTTATAATTATTTTTTAAATTTATAATATTTTACTTATGAGTAAAATTTAAAACATCAGAAAGAAAATATAGGAAGATTGCCTTGAAGTGTTGTGGCTAGGAAACAAGATCTTTTGCTTGACAGCAGTAACATGAGTGATAAAAGGTCATTTGATGTAACTGACCAGTTAGCAATCTGACAATTCTTTTGAAAGTTTTTTTGAAAGCCAATAAAAATATTAGAAAATAAGGTGCAAACTGAGAAAATATATACATATTTTAATATATAGGTCCAGGAAAATAGAAAATTCCCAAAATTGATCATAAAAATAATCCAACTACAACATGGGAAAAAGAGGTAGCAAAAAATGCCTATGTGGGAACAGAAACACATCATAAAGTAATGTATAAAAGTATCACAAGTACAAGAGACAGTGAAGCAGAATTCACTGCTGCCACATGACTTTGGGAAGTTGAAATGAAGTAGTGTGGGAGGCAGTAAAACACGCCCCTTCTGTGGTTGCAATAGAAGTGGAAAAACAAATCTAGAGGCTTTTCCAATCTTTATTTAAAAGTTTAAATATAAAAACTGAGTCTTTAATTCAGAATTGTGTAAAAGTGTTTAAAAATGCAAAAATATTCACATTATTTTTATCCACAGTAACAAATAATGGGAGAGTCAGATATCTCAGGGAACTATTAAATAAATTGTGGTACATGTATACAATGAAATAATAGTCAACAAGACAAATGTTATTAAAAAGTAATCCCTTAGGTAGAACTTGATATAATCATGCTAAGAGAAAAATGGGGCTAACACAAAAACTGTTATGCAATATGTAAACTAATTTTCATAACACTTGAAATAATAGGAAAAACAGAGAAAAGCCTGTCAGAAAGTAATGGTAAAGAAAGTAGGAATGAACTTCTAACTACTCAAAAGTAACAGTCACAAAAATGGGAGAACAAACCTGTAATCACAGAGCTAAGGAGGCTGAGGCAAGAGGATTGGTAGTTAAAGGACAGACTAGGCTACACAGAGAGACAGTACAAGACACCAATGTCTGAGAAGACAGCTACACAATGGAGCTTTTATCTATTGTGTGAAATGTCCATCTACCCTCCCCCCACAGAAACAAGGTTAAAGAAGGGTGAAAAAAATATTGTGGCAATTGATATGATTTATATTGTTACTCTGTTTAGTCATTATCTTATTTTGGTAGAGTACTAAGATTTGACATAATGCTATCTGCAGAAAAAACTGAAATATTGTTATTGAGAAACTCTTCATATTATTTTTTTAAATACACACTCATATAAGCACACAATTAAAACATAAAAACATTATCTCTGAAAACGAGAAGTAAAGGAAGATAGAAATATTTAATAAATAATATTTATGAAAATATCACAAGAAAACCCGAAATTATGCACAAATAATATATATTTACAGTGACAAAGCATCAGTTGTTCCAGAGAGAATGCATTTCCATATTTCTGTCTGTTTCTTTGCATTTCTCTTGGTAAATATTTATTTATTTTTTATTTTTATTTTTTTATTTTTTATTTTTTAATTTTTTAAAATTTATTTATTTTTATATCAATCACAGGTTAGGTACTTTGCATCCCAGGCGTAGCCCCCTCCCTCACTCCCTCCCACCCTCCCTCTCCTGCCTTCATCTCTCTCCTCCCCGCCTCCTCCAAGTCTACCAACAGGGGAGGAACTCTTCTTCTTCCCTCCAACCCCAGCTCATCCTGTCTCCTCAGGGCTGGCTGCAATGTCCTCCCCTGGGATCTAGCCAGTCTGTCACTCCCCTGCATGTATGGGGGAGGGTCAAAGAGTCAGCCATTAAGTTCATGACTGAAACAGTCTCTGTTTCCCTGAATAGGGTCTTCAGTCCTACACCGAGCTATCATGGGCCCCATCTGAGCAGGGGTTCCAGGCCACATCCACACATGGTCCTTGACTGTAGAAACCGTCTCATACAAGACCCCTGTGCCCTGCTCAGTTTGGTCTTTGTGGAGCTCTTGTTCTCCCCAAGTCTCACCAACCTCCCCCATTTCTATCAATACTTCTCGCCCTCTGCCAAAGGCTTGATCGCGAGTCTTAATATCTGCTCTGATACATTGCTACATT
>CM053759.1:47011827-47049042 GCA_028658305.1 Pachyuromys duprasi
CATCTGGCCCAGGGCTCTTTTTCGTAGGGAGGCTGTTGATGACTTCTTCTATTTCCTTGGGGGATATAGGTCTATTCAATCTTCCTATCTGATCTTGGCTTAATTTAGGTAGGTGGAATCTCTCAAGAAAATTGTCCATTTCATTGAGATTTTCAAATTTTGTGGCATATAGGCTTTGGTAGTAAGACCTAATGATTGTTTGGGTTTCCTCAGTGTCTGTAGTTAAGTCCCCCATTTCATTTCTGATTTTGCTGATTTGGACCGTTTATCTCTGCCTTTTTGTTAATTTGGCTAGGGGCTTGTCTATCTTGTTGATTTTCTCAAAGAACCAGCTCTTGGTTTCATTGATTCTTTGAATAGTTTTATTTGTTTCTAATTGATTGATTTCAGCCCTGAGTCTGATTATTTCCAGCCGTCTGCTCCTCTTTGGTGTATCTGCTTCTTTTTTTTCTAGAGCTTTCAGTTGGGCCATTAAGTTGCTTGTATGAGATGTTTCAAATTTCTTCTTGAAGGCACTTAGTGCTGTGAACTTTCCTCTTGGCACTGCCTTCATCGTGTCCCATAAGTTTGGGTATGTTGTGCTTTCATTTTCATTGAATTCTAGGAAGTCTTTAATTTCTTTCTTAATTTCTTCCCTAACCAAGCTGTCCTTGAGTAGCAAGTTGTTCAGTTTCCATTTATATGCAGGCCTTTTGCTATTTCTGTTGTTGTTGAGGTCCAGCTTTAGACCGTGAAGATACAAGATTAGATACACGGGATTATTTCAATCTTCCTGTATCGGCTGAGGCTTGCTTTGTGACGAACTATATGGTCTATTTTGGAGAAGGTTCCATCAGGTGCTGAAAAGAAGGTATATACTCTTTTGTTCTAGGATGAAAAGTGCTGTAGACATTAGTTAGGTCCATTTGATTTAGGGTGTCTGTGAGTGCCCCTGTTTCTTTGTTTTGCTTCTGACTGGATGATCTCTCCCTTGGTGAGAGTGGAGTGTTGAAGTCTCCCACTATTAGGGTGTTGGGATCAATATGTGATTTCAGTTTTAATATTGTTTGATTTACATATGTAGGTGGTCTTGTATTTGGGGCATAAATGTTCAAAAGTGTGATGTCCTCCTGTTGGAATTTTCCTTTGATGAGAAGGAAGTGCCCCTCCTCATCTTTCTTGATTAACTTTGGTTGAAAGTCTATTTTATTAGATACTAGGATTGCTACCCCAGCTTGTTTTCTGGATCCATTTGCTTGGAAAATGGTTTTCCAGCCTTTTACTCTGAGGTAGTGTTTATCTTTGTTGCATAGGTGTGTTTCTTGGATGCAGCAGAATGTAGGATCCTGTTTCCAGAGCCATTCTGTTAGTCTGTGTTTTTTTATTGGAGAGTTGAGTCCATTGATGTTGATAGATGATAGTGACCAATGACTGTTAGTTCCTTTCATTGTGGAGTTCCTGGTCTTACTGTGATTCATTCCTTTTTTGTTGTTGTTGTTGGGAAATTATCTGTATCCTATATTTTCTTTGGTGTAGTTGTTTCCGTTGGCCTGAAGTTTTCCTTCTACTACCTTCTGTAAGGCTGGGTTGCTGTGTTGGTATTGCATGAATTTTGTTTTGTCATGGAAACTTTTGTTTTCTCCATCTATGTTGATTGAAAGCTTCACTGGGTACAGTAGTTTTGGTTGGCATCTGTGTTCCCTTAAAGAGTGCATGACTTCTGCCCAGGCCCTTCTGGCTTTCATAATTTCTGATGAGAAGTATGGTGTGAGTCTGATCGGTCTACCTTTATATGTTACTTGCCCCTTTTCCCTTGCTGCCTTTAATATTTTTTCTTTGTTTTGTAGGTTTAGTGTTTTGACTATGATGTGACAAGAGGTATTTCTTTTCTGGTCTAGTCTATTTGGTGTTCTGTAGGCTTTTTTTATGTTTATGGACATTTCTTTTTTATGTTGGGAAAAATTTCTTCTATGATTTTCTTAAAAATATTTTCCGGTCCTTGGAGCCTGGAGTCGTCTTTTTCATCTATTCCAATTATTCTTAGGTTTCATCTTTTGATGGCATCCTTAATTTCCTGGATGTTTTGTGCTTGGGACTTTTCCCATTTTCTTTTTTCCCTGAGTGAGGAATCCATTTCAGCCAGTGTATCCTCAGCTCCTGAGATTCTCTCTTCCATCTCTTATATTCTATTGGTGATGCTTACCTTTGTGGTTCCTGATCTTTTCTCTAAGTTCTCCACTTCCAGGTTCTTTTCCCTTTGTGTCTTCTTTATAGATTCTAAATCTGTTTTCATGCTTTGTAACGTTTCCTTCAACTGATTGACTGTGTCTCCTATTTTGCTTGTTTCCTGTTTATCTTTGATTGTTCCTCTATGTGGGCAGTTAATTTCTTCTCCATTTCTTTGAGGACCTTGTTCATTTCCTCTTTTGTCTCTCCTTTTGTTCCTCCAATATCTGCATAATCAAAGCTTTAACTTAATTTTCCTGCATCTCTACTGAATTAAAATCTCCAGTGCTTTTGGGTGTTTCTGGTGGGGCCATGGTGTCCTGATTTTTGTTGGGTGAGTTCTTTCGCAGATTTCTGGGCATTTGTTTATATATAATCAGGGAGCTGTTTGTGGTTTAAGGCTGTACTTCTGTCTGAAACTGTCAATCTCTTGTGTCAGGAGTATTCTTCAAGAAGATCAGGGATTTCCAGTGGTTTGTTAGTGTGTGTTGTGTCTCAGTTGAACTCTGTTGTGGGCTCTGTCTGCCCAGCTTCGTGCTCTGTGCTAGAAGCTGTGAGCACTGCAGGCTGGTCATCACTCTGGTCTGGAGTCTTTACTCCTCACTCTGTGCTAGAGTCTGAGTGTCCTGGTTTGAGATGTCAGCTGGGGGTTGTACGCTCTGCCCTGGGCTTGCTGCTAAGAGCTCTCCCCTGGACTGGAGATTTGGCACCCCTTTCTGGGCCAAGGGCTGTGCACCATGGTCTGCGATGATATTTGGAGCACACACAGTGGGTTTGGGTTGGTTGCAGGAGTTACCGAGAGGTGTGCACCAGCTGTATGCAGGGCTGTCTGAAATGGTGCCCGAGGCCTTCTCTGTCTGGCCCATGGACACACACATGGACTGAGGCTTTTTGCTGTCGGACACAAAGGAAGAAAATGCAGCCAGTCCTGATGAGACCTGATGGGTCAGATGAAAGGGGAGGAGGACCTCCCCTATCAGTGGACTTGGAGAGGGGAATGGCAAGAGATTAAGGGGGAGGGTAGGATTGGTAGGGAATGAGGGAGAGGGCTACAGCTGGATATACAAAGTGAATAAACTGTAATTAATATAAAAATATAAATAAAAAGAATCAATAAAGAAAACACAAACAGAGAAAACCCAGTAGCTGGAGAACTTTGAGAAAAGATCAGGAACCACAAAAGTAAGCATCACCAACAGAATACAAGGGATGGAAGAAAAAAATCTCAGGCACTGAAGATACCATTGCAGAAACTGACACATCTCTCAAAGAAAAAATAAAATCAGAAAAGTTCCAAACACAAAACATCCAAGAAATCAAGGAAGCCATGAAAAAAGTGAAATCAAAGTATAATAGGAATAGATGAAAAAGAAGATTCTAGGCTCCAAGGTCCAAGGATATCATCAAAGAAAATTTTCTTAACTTAAAGAAAGAGATATCTGTAAACATACAAGAGGCCTATAGAACACCAAATAGACAAGAAAGACCAGAGAAGAAACTTCTTACATCACGTAATAGTCAAAATAGTAAATCTACAGAACAAAGAAAAATATTAAAAGCAGCAAGAGAAAAAGGCCAAGTAACATATAAAGGTAGACTTATCAGAATCACACCAGATTTCTCAAGAGAAACCGTGAAAGCCAGAAGGGACTGGACAGATGCCATGCAGACTCTAAGAGAAAACAGATGTTAAACCAGACTACTATAAACAGCAAAACTTACAATCAACGTAGATGGAGAAAACAAAATATTCCATGACAAAACTAAACCTAATATTTACACAGCAAACCAGCCCTACAGAAGATACTAGAAGGAAAACTCCAATCTAACGAAATCAACTACAGCCAAAAAAACACAGGACATAGATAACTTGCCTCAAAAATCAAAATAAAACAAGCATGCAGACACTATCACCACCAACTCCACAATTAAAAGAACTAACATTCATTGCTCACTATTAACTATCAGCATCAATGGAATCAACTCTTCCAATAAAAAGACACAGACTAACAAAATGGTAGCGGAAACAGGATCCAACATTCTTCTACATCCAAGAAATACACCTTTGCAACAATTAGAGTAAAGGCCTGTAAAACGTCTTTCAAGCAAAAGGACTAAGAAAACAAGCTGGATTAGCTATCCTAATATCTAATAAAAGAGGCTTTCAACTAAAATTAATCAAAAAAAGTTGAGGAGGGACACTTCATTCTCATCAAAGGAAAAATTCACCATAGGACATCACAATCCTGAACATCTATGCCCCAAATACAAGAGCACCTGTATTTGTAAATGAAACATTATTAAAGCTCAAATCACACATAGATCCCAACATCATAATAATGGGAAACTTCAACATTTCACTCCTACCAAAGGACAGACCATTACAGGTAGGAGCTAAATGGGGAAATAATGACACTTACAGAGGTCCTAAATCAAATGGAACTAATACATATCTACAGAGCCTTTCATGCAAACTCAAAAGAGAATACCTTCTTCTCAGGACTCAAAAGATTCTTCTCCAAAACTGATCATATATCCAGCCACAAGGCAAGCCTCAACAGATACAAAAAGATTGAAATAATCTCTTATATCCTATTAGAACACCATCTCCTATAAATAGACCTCAACAACAACAGAATTAACAAAAAGCCTACACATGCATGGAAACTAAACAACTGTCAACTCAATGACAGCTGGTTCAGGGAAGAAAAAAAATTACAGCTTTCCTAAAATTCAGTGAAAATAAAGGCACAGCATACCCAGATTCATGGGACATAATGAAAGCAGTGCTAAGAGGAAAGTTCATAGCACTAAGTGCCTTCAGAAAGAAATTTGAGACATCTCAAACAAGCAACTTAGTGGCTCACCTGAAAGCTTTAGGAGTGAGGGAGGAAAAACAAACACAGCCAAGAGGAGTAGTCAGTTGGAAATAATCAAACTCAGAGCTGAAATCAATAAATTAGAAACAAAAAAATACAAAGAATCTATAAAAGCAAGAGTTGGTTCTTTGAGAAAGTCAAGACAGATAAACCCTTAGCCAAACTAATGAAAATGTAGAGAGAAATTATCCAAATCAGCAAAATCAGAAATGAAAAAGGGGACATAATGACAGACAATGAGGAAATTTAAAGAATCATTAGGTCTTACTTCAAAAGCCTATGTGCCACAAAATTTGAAAATCTAGATGAAATAGACAATTTTCCTGATAGATTTAATTTACCAAAGTTAAACCAAGATGAGGTAAATAGATTAAACAGTCATACATCCCCCAATGTAAAGAAGCAGTCATCAAAGGTCTCCCTGACAAAAAAAGCCCAGGGACTGATGATTTTAGCTCAGAATTCTAACAGACCTTGAGAGAAGAACTGATGCCAATACTATTCAAACTATTCCACAAAATAGCAACATTACCAAACTCATCCTATGAGGCCACAGTAACTTTGATACCTAAACCACACAAAGACCCAACAAACAGGGGGAATTTCAGACCTAGCTCTCTTATGAACATTGACACAAAAAATACTCCATAAAATACTTGGAAAATGAAACCAAGAACACATAAACACCATGACCAAGTAGGTTTCATCCCAAGCCTGCATGGGTGATTCAATATACGGAAATCCATCAGTGTAATCTACCACATAACAAACAGAAGGAAAAAACAAAACAAAACAAAAAATGATTGTCTCCTTAGATGTTGAAAAACTACTTGACAAAACTTCAACGCCCATTCATATTTAAAGTTTTGGAGAGATTGGGGATAGAAGGCACATACCTAAACATAGCAAAGGCAATATATAGCAAGCTTATTGCCAACATCAAACTAAACAGGAAGAAACTTAATTCAGTTCTACTGAAATCAGGGACAAGGCAATGCTGCCCACTCACTCCATGTCTCTTTAACATAGTACTTGAAATTTTAGCTAAAGCAATAAGAAAACTAAAGTAGATCAAAGAATATACATTGAAAAGGAAGAAGTCAAAGCATCAATATTTCCAGATCATATGACTGTATATATGAGTGATCTCCAAAATTATACCAGGGAACTCCTTCAGCTGATAAACACCTTCAGCAAAGTGGCTGGATACAAAATTAACTCAAAAAAAAAAAAAAAAACCAAAACCAAAACAAAACAAAAGGGGCTTAGAAAGAAATTCCTGTAATAATACCCTTCACAGTAATAACACAAGTCATAATTTTGGTATGACATTAACCAAATATGTGAAAGACCTGTATGAAAAATCTTCAAGTCTCTGAAGAAAGAAATTGAAGAAGATATCAAAAGATGGTAAGATACCCCATGCTCATGGGAGGGCAGGATTAACATAGTAAAAATAACCTTCTTACCAAAGCAATCTACAGATTCAATGCAATTCCCATCAAAAAAAAGGAAAAAAAAAACCAACACAATTCTTTATATTATGTGAAAGAAAAATTCTCAACATCTTGTGGAATAACTAGAAATGCAGAAAAGCTAAATCAATCCTCTACACAAAAAGATCTGGAGGTATTTCAGTCCCTGATTTCAAGCTGTACTACAAAACAACAGTAATAAAAACTGCATGGTACTGGCATAGAAAGAGACAAGTGGATCAATTGAATAGATTAGAAGACAGAAATAAACCCACACACCAATAGACTCCTGAAATTTGACAAAGATTCCAAAACCATACAATGGAAAAAAAATAGCAACGTCAACAAATGGTACTTGTCTAACTGGATGTCTACAGGTAGAAAATGCAAATAGATCCATACTTATCACCCAGCACAAAACTAAAGTCTAAGTGGATCAAAGACCTCAACATAAAACCAGACACACTAAACCAGTTAGATGGAAAAGCATGGAAGAGCCTTGACCTCATTGCCACAGGAGACAACTTCCTGAACAGCACACCAGCAGCACAGTCTGTAAGATTCACAATCAATAAATGGGACCTCATGACACTAAAAAGCTTCTCTAAAGCAATGGACATTCTCATCAGAACAAAATGACAGCCTATGGACAGGGAAAGGATCTTCATCTACCCTATATTTGACAGTGAGATAATATCCAGAATATATAAAGAAATTAAGAAGTTAAACACCAAAATGCCAAAGTAATCCAATTAAAAAATGGGGTACAGAGCTAAACAGAGAATTAATTCTCTGTAGAGGAATATAGAATGACAGAGAAACACTGTCTTTAGCTATCAGGGAGATGCAAATCAAAACAACCCTGAGATTTCACCTTACACCCATCAGAATGGCTAAGATCAAAAACTCAAGTGACAATTCATGCTGGAGAGGTTGTGGAGAAAGAAGAACTTTCCTCCATTACTGATGGGAATGTTAACTTCTACAACCACTTTGGAAATCAATCTGGTGTTTTCTCAGACAATTAGGAATAGTGATTCCTCAAGATATATATCACTCCTAGACATATATCCAAAAGATGCTCAAGTACACAAGTACATTTGCTCAACAATGTTCATAGCAGCTCTATTTGTAATATTCAGAAGCTGGAAAAAACCTAGATATCCCTCAATAGAGGAATGAAAACAGAAATTGTGGTACATTTACACAATGGAATCCTACTGAGCATGGAAATCATGAAATTTGCACTCAAATGGTGGGAACTAGGAAAGATCATCCTGAGTGAGGTATCCCAGAATCAGAAAGACACTCAGAGTACATACTAACTTATAAGTGGATATTAGACATATAAAATAGGATAAGCATAGTAAAATTTGCATACCTAAAGAAGCTAAGCAAAACAGACCCTGGATAAGATGATCAATCCTCACTCAGAAAGACAAACAGGATGAACATTTGAAGAGGGAAAGAACAAGGAACAGGACAAGAGTCTACCACAGAGGGCCTGTAAAAGATTCTACCCAGTAGGGTATGAAAGCATGCGCTGAGATCCATAGCCAAACTTTGGGCAGACAGCGGGGAATCTAATGAAAGAAGGGGGAGACAGAAAGACCTGGAGGGGACAGGAGCTCCACAAGGAGAGCAACAGAACCAAGAAATCTGGGCCCTTTTCTGAGACTGATACTCCAAAAAGTACCACGCATGGAGAGAACCTAGAACCCTTGCACCATTGTAGCCATGGTAGCTCAGTGTCCAAGTGGCCTCCCTAGTAAAGGGAACAGGGACTGTCTCTGACATGATCGCAGTGGCTGGTTCTTTGATCACCAACCCATGAGGGACAGAGGGGTGCAGCCTTACCAAGCTACATAAGAAGACAATGTAGCCAGTCCTGATGAGACCTGATAGGATAGGGTCAGCTAGAAGGGGAGGAGTACTTCCCCATTAGTCAATTGGAGAGGGACAATGGAGGAGATGAGGGAGGGAGGGTGGAATAGGGAGGGAATGGTGCAGGAGGCTATGGCTGGGATTCAAAGTGAATGAACTGTAATATAAAAAATGTTTAAATATAAAAGAAATAAGAGAATATGTTACTTATCATTCTGCGTCTTTGTTACCACACTTAATATGATATTTTTCCAGTTTCTTATATTTGCCTGCAAGTTTCATGATGCCAGTTTTTAAGAACTGTTTAAAGCTTCGTCTTTTTAATGTTCCCAATTTTCTTTATCCATTCACATGAACTCACAGAGACTGATACCTCAAGAAACAGGCCAACAAGGATCTTCATTAGGTCCACTGTGTTTATACTATTTCTTTCAGTTTATTATTTTTATGGAAACCCTGACTGTGTAATTGAGTGTGTCTCTGATTCTTGTGACTTTTCCTGAGGTTGTTTGGTTTCATTCAAATTTGATGTGATGGTTTTTCTTTTTATCTTTTTTGTTGTTGTTTTACTAAAACATAATCTGGAACTCAGAAACAAAATATTGGAAATGACTTATTGTTCTTTGCTCATTATCACATGTTCTTTGTTACTGTGATTCATATCCTTAGGTTTTCTTTTCTTCTTTTGGCTTTGAATTTTAAAAAACATAATAATTTTAAATTATTCTTTGAAATTTTCCTGTGTTTATACAAAGTATCTTGATCATATTCATGTTATACTTACCCCTTCAATTCACCCGGGATTATCTCAACAAATCATTCTCTACCTCCCATATCATGTCTTGTAAAAGAATCATTTACTCATTTTAAGTCCCCTAAATCTAGCTAGTCTTGTCCATATATGCTGGTTGGGTCTTTGTAACATAGTCAGTCTGCTTTTGTCTACAAATTAGGAACTCATGCCCAGGATTGGCAATGTCCATAGTGGGCTGAATAGTGTCATATTAATCCTTAGTGACTACTATATTGTAATAAAATGATTAGTAGTAGTGACATAAAAAATCTCTTTGATTTGGTATGTAGGAGATATGGCATTCTTTATACTATAGATGTGATACACAAATGACTTCTATTAGTTTCGGTTCAGTACAGAAAAAAATGGCATTTAATTTAAGTGTGGTAAATGTTTGTTTGACTTTACTAGTGGGCAGTAAATGCATTTCATAACAGTGTACTTATTAATAAATGTAACAAAATGAATGAACTTTTCACTAACAATGTGTACATTAGAGAAGATATAATTATGTTACAATTTATAGTCATTTTGTTCTACATGCGTGTGTACTTGTATTAATATAGACATAGGCCCAGGACGTAAGTAATACTTCCTATTTTCAATATGTGAACAGAAAAGCTCAAAAATCCAAAGGATCATCCATTAGGTAGAAAATTTAAGCATATTCTCTAAATAAAGTACTATTAAGCATTGGAAATATTTCATTCTTCAACAGCTAATATTCCCCTTGAAAACCAATCAAAATAAAATACTATTAATCACTGGAAATAATTCAGTCTTCAACAGCTAATACTCTCCTTGAAAACCTTCAAATATCTATATTATGCCTAAAGTCATATCATACTTCTCATTAATGAAATCTGCTAGTAATTTGAAACAGATGAGAACATGATATTTTAATACTTTGGTTTGGACACTGACTAATGCAATATGAAAAAAAAGACAATGAGGTCCATTTGTTTGGATAATGCTTTAGAATAATGGAATCCAGTCCAGAAATGACAACGTTCCCTGAGCCATCAACAAAATCATTTCTACCAACTCAGAAAAATGACTTTTAAATGGAAATTAATTAGTATTTTTAGAGATATCTTCTTTCCAATATCATTTGTCTTAGATTGTGTCAAATTAAATGAGTTTATGGTTTCAGAAATCTATATAAAAATAAGTTACAAACTAAGTCATTTCTGTGTTTTGTCAAAATCATGCTTAAATCTTGGAATTCCTAGTGTTGTGAATCTTTCCTTCATATATGCACAGAAGCTGTACAATTGAAATGTACAATAATTTTAACTTCAGTAGTTGATGGTTTTTAATAAAAATCTTGTACACTGTTTCACGCTGTTGATATTTATTTTTTCTTATTTATTATTTATTCAATTTATATCCTGATTGTAGCACCCTCCCACATCTCTTCTGGGTCCCATCCTCATTCTCTCTTTTCCTCTATCCCTCTCCCCTAGTCCACAGAAAGAGGGAATCCTGCTTCTGTACCATCTGATCTATCAAGTCTCATCAGGACTACCTGCATCCTATTCTTCTGTGACCTGGAAAGGTCTCACCTCCCCAGGGAAAACACAAGCAACAGAGTCCACTGTGGCTATCTAAAGAACAGTAAGAATTACAGTCTAGGTTTAATTTACCAATAACAATCACCTATTTTTTCTATCAAATAAGTGATTTAATGTAATTTCTATGTTCCTAGAATGTAGAATTTAGTTATACATTTTGTGTTAAACTGAAGAAGAATAACCAATGGATGTCATTGAGCACTTATGCAATTAGGACTAAAAGCTTAGAAAAGGAAGAACAAGAGTTCAATATCAGCTTTATTGAAAGAGGTTTTTAACACAATGGGAGATCATTCCCAACCTCTGTTCCAAAATTGATAGTTCTTTTAAAAAGCAAACAAAAGGAGCAGAGGGAATGCTGGAGGAAGAGTAGGAGAAATGAAGAAAAGTGGAGCTTTAGAACTAAACAATAAAGTGTATAAAGTTTTGACAATGACATTAATCAGTAATATAATTTCAACAAATTTGACATGTAAACCATTTCCTAGGAGGGAAGAGAATTAACCCTTTTAGGATAGAATCGGTACAATGTGATTCAAGAGGTACACCCTGTTCTTTGTAGTAGTCCAATGACTGCAGAGAGGGACAAAATGCACATTCGTTTCCATAAAAGAATGTTTGAAAGATGCATCAGTTTGCTAGTAGAAATTACTGAGAGGGTGTTTTCTGTAGCAGTAATTCTGAAGCACCTTTCCCTTGTCTTAAATTTTGCAGGAACAAATACAGTATCAGAGTTGATTTTGATGAAATTACTATTCTAATTCTTTATTTGAATGACTAATTGTAAAAGAGACCTCATGTTACTGAGTTTGGTATTACCAGAGAATATTGCTGAGGGAGCTCTCAAAAAAAAAAAAACAAAAAATAAAAAAACTTTAGGTTCTCCTATCACTCCTTTTCTGTTAGAAAAGATAACATTATTTTTCTAAATTCTGTGTATATCTCTTTAGAAAAAGAAACAAAGAATTTTTATAAAATTATTGTTTTTTAATCCTAATCTTCATCAAAGACCATCATGTTCTCCACAACCCCAAAGAGCTAATATGAAGTAAATTTATATTTAATATATATATGTTGATGTGTATGCTGTCCTGTAGTTGGGATGGTTTAGTGACAATTTGAAGAAATAATGCCTGAATACCTGGCACCTGCTGATTCTTTTGTAATTCTAATGTACTGTCAAGGTCTCTGAATTACAATGCAGTCAAGTATGAATAAAACAATGCTCTGAATTTATTGCTTATAGTAAGAATGTTCAAAAACAAGTATGAAAACTGATGATATATTTGTAAATATTCTCCAGGCTGAAAGGATTAGTGAATAATATCATGAGACTGGTGTCACACATAGATAAAGGTAATTGAACATGTACATGGAAAGCTCAAATTGAGACTAGAATTATTTTGAGAAGCCATTAAATCAAGGACATAGGTAACAGAATGATGGTATCAATTATCCTTTGTGTTCTGTTGACGGTTTTCACTCATACTTATTCACGTTTCAGAGGAGAGAATCTTGTGTACATTTCTGGCATTTTTCCTGATTTTAATGTTTACCATGGCTTTATATAAATTGCACTGTAAATGTTACATCAAAATTTGATTACTTCTAATATTTGACTACCTAAATACCTTTTATCATTGAAGAAAATATGAGCATTAAAATATTTTTAGGTATGGGGAAATAGCTCAGGGAGTAAGAGGTTTGCCACCCAAGAATGAGCACTAGGGTTCAAATCTACAGAAACCATGTAAGAGTCATGTGGGTGTGGTGCCCTCCTTTAATATCAAAATGAGAGAGACAGGAATTCCCAGAGCAAGCTAGATAAGCAGGCTAGCTGAAATGGTGAAATCTGAGCTAAATAGAAAACCTCTGCCTCATTATATAAGATGAGACAGTAGAAGAGGAAGACAATTGTTACTAATCTTTGGCCACCACAATTAGGCACATATACATACACACAGGCCCGTAGGCACACATATGCCGCACCCATACAAACACACGTACAATATAATCACATGCAATATTAATGTACAATCACATATACTTAAGTAATATACAAAAGTGGTTTTCAATCTATACCCACTTTCTGTGTAATTTCTAATCTATTTTAAAAGTTCACTTAATATGTTCTTTTTCTTACTTAAGGACACAAAGCTCCCATGAGTCTTCTGTATAGCTGTGATGAAAATGATATTGTATAACTATCATTCTGTCATTCTGAAAATAGATCATGAAAGTTATAGCAGAGTCCAGACCTGAGGACCCAGTATTAACACATCCATGTCTCTTTAACACTAATGCACGGTACCCATCCAAGTCACTCTCATTTCACTTTAAAGAAACTGTCTTGAGTCTCTCTAGAAGAGTTCATATCCAACTTCTCATAGGAACTTGGAGTAAGGCCTTCACATTGATTCATTTCCTCCATCCCTTTTCACAAATATAGAGATTTTTAAACCATAAATATGATTTCAGTTTTTCATTTATAGTAGAAAAAGGTTTTCTTTTGTTTCCAATAGCAAGATTACTCATTCAAACCTTTTCCCCATTCTTACCTCCTGCTTCAGATTGATTGTTTTTTTATTGAAAATAGATTATTTTCTCAAACAACATATCCTGCTTATAGCTTCTCTTGCCTCTACCCCTTCCAGTCCCCATTCTCTCCGATTATGTACTCGCTCTCTGTCTCTCATTAGAAAAGAGACATCGAAGACATAAAAATCAAATATGATGAAATAAAAATAAGATGAACTAAAAGCTTTCCTAATAAATTTGGACATGAACACCCAAGAGGAGAAAATGAGATCCACGAGTCTCAATATCTATTAGGTTCATTTGTATTACGTCTTTTAGCTTCAGGATTTCTTTAGTTTTTGTCTGGATGAAAAGTCCATTGGTGACAGTGAGGTACTGACTTTTCCTAGTCTCAGTAGGTCAATATGTGATGTAAGCTGTAGCAGTGTGTCTTTGCCAAAAGTGAGTGCTTATACATTTAAAAGAGCATATATGTTAATGGGTGGATTTTCCTTTCTATGAGTATGCAGTGTCCTTCCCCATCCCTTTTGATTAGTTTTGGATTGAAGTCTATTTTATGAGATTTGATATGTTTCTTAGGTTCATTTGCTTGGTATATCTTTTTTGTGTCAGCACATTTTTAGATTTAACATTTTCTTTGATGTGTTTCTTCTACTGTATCTTCATTGCCTGAGATTCTCTCTTTCATCTCTTGTATTCTGTTGGTGAAGCTTGCCTCTATAGTTCCTGTTTGAATTCCTAACTTTCTTTCCCAGAATTCCCTGGGTTTGTGTCTTCTTTGTTGCTTCTATTTCCATTCAGGTCATGAATAGTTTATTCATTTCCTTCAACTTTTTGCTTGTAATTTCTTGGACTTTTAAAAGGGATTTATTTATTTTTGTGTGTTTTCCTATATTTTTTACTGGAAATATTCATTTACTCTTAGTTGGTTTTAAGTTTATTTTTTTTTCTTCCATTTCACATATGTTGGAATATTCTAAGTCTGCTGTGGTAAGCTTGCTTGGCCCCAGTGGAGACATATTTCCCTGACTATAATTGATTATGTTCTTATACTCAAGTCTAGGCATATGGGTTCGAGAATATTATAAATCTAAGTGTTGTTTGTTTTGGTTTTGTTTTGGAAGGGAGCAGTTGTCTTTGTTTAAGTATCTGTTCTATTTCCTGGTCTCTGTTTCCTCTTCCAATTTTCAGAGAGTGTAATGACTGCATTGACTGTTTCACTGGTCTGCTTTACTGGTGTGTTTATAGGGAATAGCCACCGGTGTTAGAGGCTTGAGGAGAGGGGAAAGGCAGTTTGGGAGATGATGGTCTGTGAGATCCACAAGTGGTGTGGGCAGGTGGAAGGGCATCTTCTGGATTGGGTCAAGGTGTACAGAAAGAGAGGACTCGGTCTGTTGTCAGTCTTCCTCATTTTCTGGCAAGCCTGGCCTCTGTTTATCAGAGGGTACCTGCTGGTATAGGGGGCTGAGACACAATGATGAATGGAGGAAAGGGAAAATAGAAGGGGGATTATCTGTGGGATCTACCAGATATCTGTGGGCAGGAGGGAAGGAAAGATAGAACTGGTTATCTGTTGCAGCAGTAAGGATAAGACTGAAGGATCTGATCCAGGAGAACAGGGAAAAAAGAGAGCTATGCCAGAGCCTGTCTGATTTTCTAGCAGGCATGGCCTGTGTTGATCAGGAGTAGCTTGCTTTGGTTGTCAGCTGGGATACAGCAATATGTGTGGGAGGGAGGTCAGGAGGGAATGATCCATGGGGCTCACAGGAGATGTGGGGAGAAGCAGGCTGCAGCTGGTGTTTGTTGCAGCACTGTGAACCAGAGTGAGGAAATGGGTCGAGGGGTACAGAGACTGAGGATAAGTTCTGCCCAGTTTCAGTTTCTTAAAGCACAATAGAAATAAATTATATTTACATGCACAATTTATTTTCATATAAGTAAATTCTTGTGAAAATATGACCACACTCGTGTTAATAAACACATTAATCATCCTAAAATGTTTCTATATGACAATTTCTTAGCATAAATCTTGCATCTTAGACTTCAAAACAGACTGTTAGAAAACTATTGCTCTGCTGACCGTGGAGCAGATTGACTTGATTCATCTTTGTCTCTCTGACCCAGTCACCCAGAAATCCTTTTCTATCCGGCTTTATATTTTATAGAAAAGAAGTCATGAGAACTCACCTGAGTGGTGTGTCAAGTCTACAACTCTCTGGCGTTCTGTTTCTTTGCATTTCTTTTTTGTCTATAACTCGGCTCTATAAGACCTTGCCTCTTTCACTTAATATACTCAATTCAATGTTTGTTTACTTGGAATGACATTGTCACTTAGGTAGGTTTCCCCAAGCATGATTCCATTCTGAGTAATATATCACAGCATATAGGCAGCAGCAATTTTAGGGTTATTCCTGTCAACTTCCGTCAACAAACATTATTGCTTGTGACAAGTTTGAATTTAAAATGTCCCTAGAGGCTTATATATTTGAATTTTTGGTTCCCAGATGTGACAGTGTGAAGAAAGGTTACAGAACTTACAGTCTCTTAGAGAAAGTGCATCGCTGGCAGCAGATTTCAAGCATCTATACCTTTACTTCCCTTCCCTGCCTCTCTCTACTTCCTGCTTGTGGAAGTATATCAGACTTTTCCATTTTCTCCTCTAACTGCCTATTGCCATCCTTTATTCTTCATGTGGATTCTGCCTCTGTAACCACAGGCCAAAAGTAAACTCTTCCATTTATAAGCTGCTTTTCGTTATGATGTTTTATCCTAATATCAAAATTTAAATAAATAACAAATACAACTTGGTTCCAAAGAATGGAATGTCGTGAGGACACTGACCTTGTTTTAAAGAGATATGGAAGACTTTTAAAGTTTAGACTTGGAAATTAATTGGATGATTGATCAGTTTCTGCACCCCCACCCTGGGCCCTGATTTTTGGGCTCTGTAGCTCTCCTTGTGGAGCTCCTGTAAAATACAGATCTTTCTCTCTCCTCTTTCTTCCATAAGATTCTCTGCAATCTGCCTAAAGTTTGACTATGAGTCTCAGCATCTGCTTTATTACCTTGATGGGTAGAGTCTTTCAGAGTTTCTCTGTGGAAAGCTTCTGTTCTGTTCCCTGTCTTCTCCTGTTTCTGTTCTCTATCCTGTTTGCCTTTCTGAATGAGGATTTAAGCCTCTTCCCTAGGGTTCTCCTTGTTGTTTATCTTCTTTAGGAGTATAGAGTTTTGTATGTTTATCCTATATTATATGGACCTAGACCCCCTGTTCAGATGTAGCCCATGTGGGTTCCCTAGTAAGGGGAAGAGGGCCAGTCACTGGCATGAACTCAAATGCCTACTCTTTGATCACCTCCCCCTGGTGAGGTGGCCTTACTAGGGTAAAAGAAAGAGGAGCCAGACAGTCCTGATGAGATCTGATAGGTTAGTTTCAGATAGTAAGGGAGGAGGACCACCCCTATCAGTGGGCTATGGGAGGTACATGGGGGGAAGAGGGAGGAAGGACGGGACTGAAAGGAGATGAGGGAGAGGGGCTACAGCCGGGATACAAAAGTGAATAAACTGTAATAAATAATAATAATAAAATATAAAAAGAAAATTAATTGGATACTAAAAGCAGAAATTAATGAGTCATTTTACTGGAATACAAGAGTATTTAAATTATTTTGAAGATAATACCTGAGGAGAGAGGGAAAAGAAAAACAGAGCTTGCAAAAGGAACAGAAACCATGGGTGGAGGCGTCTTTGTGACAAGGTGAAACCTATGACAGAATAGGCTCTTGGAAGGATATGGGAGTGACTCTAGCTAAGACCGCTAGTAGCAGGTGTCACAGAGAGTGAAAAGAACATCCTCTACTAGACAGGACTTCTATAAGAGGTAGGGGAACACCAAACCATCCACAAAAGCTTCAGCCCAAACTTTACCTGGCCTATAAGATGTGCATGGAGACACATAGATCAGAGATTGAGGGAATGTCCAACCAATGCCTGGCCCAACCTGAAACCAACCTCATGAGAGAGAGAGAGCCAACCCCCGATACTAGTAATGATACTTCGCTATGCTTACAGATAGGAGACTAATATATCTGTCCTCTGAGAGGCTGTACCTGGAAGTGGATTTAAAAAGATTCTAAGAATCACAGCCAAACTTTGGGAGGAGCACAGAGAGTCTTGTGCAAGAATGGGGGAAGAATAGAAGGTAGGGAACAGGAACTCTGCAAGAAGACCAACATAGCCAAATAACCACAGCCCAGGGCAGCTTATAGAGACTGAAGCCCCAACTAAGGACCATGCATGTACTGGACATAGTCACCTACACACATGTAGCTTATGGGCAGGATGGTCTTTATGAGGGTCTCCTAGTAAGGGGAGCAGGTGCTTTTTCTCTCATGGACCCTGGAGCATGTTTTTTGATTACTTCCCCATGGTATAGCTGCCTTACCAGACCACAGGGGAAGAAGATGCTACTTGATATGCTGAAGTGGGTTGAGAGAGGAGGGGTGACTTCTTTTTTTGTGTGAGAATTAGAGAGGGCAAATAGGGGGAACAGGTAAGGAAGGTGGAACTGGGAGGTGGGAGGGGGCTATAATAGGGATGTAAAGTGAATATATAAATAGGTAGGTAGATAAATAGATAGATAGATAGATAGATAGATAGATAGATAGATAGATAGATAGAGTGTTGAAAATAATGAGCACTGCAGGGGCATGACTTATGATGTTACAAGAAAACAAGTTTTTTATCAATGTGTTTAGAGGCCATTCTTTTTTCTTTTCACAGATTCTGAATGCCCTTCCTTCATGACCGAGAACTCACCTGAGATTAAATTTAAGGTCCAAATATATCAGGGCACAGGTGTCTTTTATTAGACTGTCTCTCCAACCAAGGACCATGTATGGTTATAACCTAGAACCCTTGCTTGTATGTAGCAAATGGTAGCTCAATATCCAAGTGGGTTCACTAGTAAGGGGAACAGAAACTATTTTGGACATGAGCTCAATGCCTGGCTCTTCGACCTCCCCTCCCCCCCACCCCTGAGGGAGGAGCAGCCTTGCTAGGCCACAAAAGAGGACATTGCAGCCAGTCCTGAAGAGACCTGATAAGCTAGAATTAGATGGAAGGAGAAGAGGTCCTCCCCTATCAGTGGACTTGGAAAGGTGCAAGGAGGAGATGAGGGAGGGAAGGGGGGAATAGGGAGGGAATGTGGGAGGGGACTATGGCTGGGATACAAAGTACATAATCTGTGATTAATATAAAATAAAAGTGAAAAAAGTTCATAATACTAAAAAAAAAAAAGTAATTCGTTAAAACTGAGTAGTGGTGGCATACTCCCTTAATTCTAGTATGTGGGAGGCAGAAGCAGGCAGATCTCTAAGTATGAGGCCAGCCTGGTCTACAACATGAACTTCAGGTAGACAGGGTTAGAGAGAAAAACTGTCTCAAAACAATAACAACACAACAAACAAACAAGCAAGCAGAAAAAATTAATTCATTAAAGGAAAAAAATTCAAGATGTAATAATAGTGTGTCTGTGGTTATTACTGATAACTCTTCACAGATCTATACAACAAAAGAGCAGTTGAATAAACAGAAATAGAAAAATTAGAGAGATAAAGTGCAGTAGCACATTTAATGTTACAGCCATGGCGTGCAATGAAAGAAAGGTTGTTAAAGAGGTGAGCACCACTAAGAAGAGATTCCTACATGGAAACACCAAAAATGTTTTCTACAGAGCAAGCCCCTAATCAGCTTTGACCTACAACAGCAGAAAGTCCAAGATTTTTATTATTGTCTCTTTCTAGAATGCTATATAAATGAATCTTGAAGGTGAGGGTCCATTCTAAGGTGATAGTGCCAACAATACGCCATTGTCTTTGCTGACATAGGAGAATATGCAAAAGTAAGGAGATCATGGATGTTTTTCCTTCTGAGACTTCATAGAACAATTGAAACTAGTTAATATGAAACCATATTAGGCAGGAGAGGGGAGACCTTTTATATTATTTTATGAAAGAGCAGAGTCCCTAAGAGGACATTGTGGGAACCTCTGTAATTAGGGCCTGACTTACTCTGTAGACTCCCAGATGATGAAGAGATTAGTGATCTAAGACATCAGCCAATGGATGCAATCATACAACCAGCCTGAGAAACAGAAGCACAGAGCTTTCAGGAAAGACAGAGGAACAGAGCCTTTTAAGCCTTTTAGAACAGAAGTACCAGATATTGGACAATGGACATAGAGGTTTCATGATCTGGTCTTTTCCAAGTCATGGTTTTTAGCCTTGCTTTGTTCCAGCATTACCCCTACTGTACCCATACTTCTCCATTTTTGAATGAGAATATATATGTTGTGCTAGAGTATGTCGGAAGTGTGTAATGTAGTATTTTACAGGCATTAAAGATTACAAAGATTACAGAGACAGGGACTGTCTCTGGTATAAACTCAGTGGCTGGCTTTTTGATCATTTCCCCCTCAGGGGGGAGCAGCTTTACCAGGCCACAGAGGAAGACAATGCAGCCAGTCCTGAGGAGACCTGATAGGCTAGTGTCAGATGAAAGGGAGGAGGACCTTCCCTATCAGTGGACAGGGGGAGGGACAAAGGAAGAGAAGAAGAAGAGCAGGTAGGATTGGGAAGGGATGAGGGAGAAAACTACAGCTGAGATACCAAAGTAAAGAAATTGTAATTAATAAAAATAAATTAATAAAAATAAAAAGATTACAAATTGTACTGAGTTACATGCTAATAATTTGTATCAAGTTTTTGACACAATTGTAGGCATTCGTTTATATTTCTTTGAATAACGTTACGTGCTTCATTAAAACTGCCAAACATTTTTATTTAGTGAATTTCGGCACAGATTTCAGCTGAGTAGAGAGGCACAATTCTAAGACACTGTAATGTTGATATCAATTATTTAAATTGATAATTAACGACTCAGCAGTTCTACTCTTATGTCTTCATTGAACAATGTAATTAAAAATCTAAAAAAATGTCAGGATAAAACAAGTTATCTAAGACATATAGTTGTATAATTAAATAAAAACTGTTCTCAAGGGAAAATAAATACTTGCAAGAATAATGTTGATAATGATAAAAGTGGACATATTAACTCATAAAAATAGTAGATAGTTGGAGCAAAGAACCTTATATAAAACTTTGAGAATAAGTAGATTATCTAAGAATCTTCAAAGAGAATAAATAGCATTGCTTACACATTGTTTAGACAAAATGTTATATAAGCTGTTCCCTGATGAGACCTAATCTTAGCACTATTTCTGCCTCTTTTTTTAAAAATGTAATTTAGGTACTCAGTATCCCAGTCGTAGCCTCCTCCCTCATTCCCTCCCACTCTCCCCATCCCTCCCTCAGCTCCTCCCTGCCCCCCTCCAAGTCCACTGATGGGGAGGACCTCCTCCCCTTCCATCTGACCCTAGCTTATCTTGTCTCTTCGGGGCTGCTGCAATGTTCTCTTCTGGGATCTAGCTAGACTGTTCCTCCTGGGTGTGTGTGGGGGAGGGTCAAAGAGCCAACCATTGAGTTCACGACAGAGTTCCCCTTACTAGGGTCTCCAGTTGGATACTGAGCTACCATGGGCCACATCTGAGCAGGGGTTCTAGGTTATATCCATACATGATTCTTGGTTGGAGAACAGTCTAGTAAAAGACCCCTGTGTCCTGATCTATTTGGTCTTTATGGAGCTCTTGTTCTCCCCAAGTCTTACTAACTCCCCCTGTTTTCATATTATTTCCTGCCCTCTGCTGAAGGCTTGGTTGTGAGTCTTAATTTCTGCTTTGATACCTTGCTATATAGAGTCTTTCAGAGGCCCTCTTTGGTAGGCTCCTGTCCTGTTGCTTGTTTTCTCATATATTCAATGTCCATCCCATTTATCCATCTAAGCGAGCATTGATCATCCCAACCTGGGTCCTCCTTCTTGTTTATCTTCCCTAGGTGTATAGATTTCAGCATAACCTTCCTATCCTGTTTCTGTCTCTTTTTAGCATGTGTTTACTCAAAATTTTAAATATGTTTCTTTTTATTAACTTTGTGAATGTATGAGCACACGCACACATGTGTACTTCTGTATATGCACCATAGCGCATGTGGATCTCAGAAGACAATCAGTAGGAAAACGATTCTCTTCTAATATGAAAATATTGAACTCAGTGCATTAGACATGGTTGCAGGTACTTTCATCTGCATTTATTTACTTTAATTCTAAAGAATTTTATTTTGCAGGTGTTAAAGTTAGTATATATGTTTAAATTTTTAAAATGTTGAGAATTTTCTAGCAAGCACCATGTCCTTTGTGTTTCTAATGGTTTCTTGTTTTGTGTTGCTTGCCAAAACTCAGTAATTCACTGAGGTCAATATTTTCCAGTCAAATAAAATATTTCTCTAAAAAAAGATAATATTCATAATATATAATGCTTGGTATTTTATAGAGTAAGGCAAATCTACATTTTAGCATACAGTAAGCAATTATTCTGATAGATATTTTTGAGTTTATGCTCAGTCTTTGCCTTCATTGCACCTGACAGCTGATTTGTAAGTTTTTGTTGCACTTGGGTAGTGTGCATTCGTGTACAAAATGACAGACATTGCAGCCTCTTGTAGCAGATGGATGACATCCTTGGATGGTTTTCTCAACTTGGGGAATTGGTAAATTAATGAAGGCTTTTCAGTTCTGATATTGAAATCGTTGTTTCTTAGCATCACTGCAGAAGTCATGAATGACAGCTTCTTTCTTTACATGCTTTAGACATGCAGTGGCATCCAAGTTCTCTGAACTCCTCATTGTACACTCTGACGGCAAATCACTGTGGTGACTTCTGAGCCATCCCCACAGTTTTACACTTTTTCAAGTTTGTTTTAGACTTTAAACCATGTGTGCACACAGGGATAATGCCTTGAGGATGAGTAAAACAAGAAGGAAAATTCAACATCAAAATTCCAAATACAAATTATGCACAAAAGATCTTATCATTGTAAGTGACTTGGATAAAACAGTGAAAGCCCAACCAAGTAACACATGCCTCACTCATCTTACTAATTTCATGAAATCTGAGATAGGTAATTGGAGATTTCATTATTTTCTACCATTCAGTTCCTCTTTGCTCATAATACTTTTGGAACAAAAATGGTTTTATAAATTATTATCTGTCCGTATTTAATGAATAGAAATTTCCTACCTCTGTAATTGTGTCCTGATTTTACTCTTTTGTTTCTCTATGTTTTGTATCAAATTAGATGATGGCTTAGGATAGTTGCCTTAATTTCAAAATTAGTCATTTAAAATTAAATGTATAATTTACCATCCTTTATCAATGTTTCTGCTTTGTCTTCTACATGTTTCCTAAGCCTTAGGTGAGGGAGTGTTTCGTAGCTGGGACTAAGCTCCACAACTGCATTTTGATTGATTGTGTTTATCAATAGTGCTCACTATCTGCAGCAAAGTGCAATTTCTTTGATGTGAAAGGATCAGGCTAGCTTTATAGGTTGCTTTATAAATTCTGTACCCCATGTTAAAGTAAATTCTCCTAGCACTTTTGCAGAAAGCAGAAAGAAGAGAAAACAAGACTCCACCCTCTTGCAAAGGAATTCGAAAGGTCTCCTCCCTGCCATGGAGGAGTGTCCAGAATCGCAGTAGAGAAAACGTTGCCTAGCAACTGGTCCAGAGGTCACAGCTCCCCCACCCACATTGGGACAGGATCAGGTGGATTTGGCGACTAACATGAACCAATCATTTTAAAAGTCAACTACCCAATCCAGTGTTGCCAAGCCTGCAACCCATGAGATTCCCGCCCTTCTCCCTTTAAAATTCCAGCCTTCTGTCTCTCCATGCTGTCCCTCGCCGCTTTTGTGGGGGACAGTCCCATCCCGATGGATCAAATAAAACGACCTCTTGCTATTGCAATGAAGCTTGGTCTCCTGAGTTCTCTTCGCCCCCTAAGGAAGTTAGGGTCCCCTTTAATTGGGCCTAACAGATGAGGGTTGGCTGCACTTAGGTGTGAATATAAAAATAAATGTTTAGATGTTTGTTAGAGGTATTCTACTTTATAAGGGTAGTGGTTGTTGATTCTCCTCCAATATCCATGACTTCATTAGCACTGAGTAGTCCTAGTCCGTTTCTGACACCAACTAGTAGCATGTTAGGCTTTATATTTTTAAATTCATAGATCATACTAAATTGATGGTAGTTGTTTACTAAATAAGAAACAGAAATACCATCATGATATAAAAATGGGGAAAAGGTTTAAAAGTATTTGACTTGACAAACGTGATTTCTTAGATCAGGAGTGTAAATGGTCTAACCTGCTTCTGCCTATGGCAAAAATGTTTGGTCCGATGTAAATGCTAATTAGGACCCTGCAGATTTATGAGGAGGTAATAATTATTTATGTGGGTTTTGGATCATAGGAAGCCCTTGACTGTCAGTACATAACGCCTTACCTACATAAGCCCATGGGGGATTGATTACAGCTGTACTTCATTACACTGATAGCTTGTTTTGTTTTAGATCTCACTTCAGTAATAAGTTATTGGAAGCTACAGCTCTATTGGAGCAACTTGTAAGATTAGAAATCTTTAGCTCCTGGATTCTGAAACAGACAGTTTGTTTTCAAGCTAACAATATTTATTTAGCTTCACTTTCTTTATTAGTACTAGTAGAATACTAGTAGAATTTGTTTTATATGTTTTCCAGTCATATTTATCAATTGAGCTTTAAAAAATTGCATAAATGAGCAACATAATTTTCTAAAATCAACAAGATAAAATAAATATAATGGTACCAAGAGAACAAATAATGTTCTGGTAAATAATAAAAGTGGGTGAAAAAGATAAAATATAAAGTATATGATATTAAAACCTGTGCAAGTAACTTAGAAATATCTTGGATATTTGAGAGAGGGCTCAAAGGTGAGCAGAAAAATAAGTTCTTAGAAAGATAGTATATTAGATTACGAAATGCCCAACTTTTGACAGAGAACTGTGTCAAGAAAAGAGTAGTGCTCACAATGCTTAGCTGTTCTAATGCATTTGATCAGCCACCAACCCTGCATTTGCATTGCATTTCTCTGTACCTGATTATCAGAATCCTTTTGCTAAGCGCACACATACACATTGGAGTTTAAATCAGTATATGGAATAACAGTCTTTGCTTTCTTCTATGTTACATTTTTATGCATTGTTTGTATTTACATGTTACATTTATCCCTTCATTGCACTATTACATACATTGCATGCGAGGAGGCCAGAAGTCTGCATGTAGGAGTTGTTTCTCACCTTCCATCGTATGGAATCCAGTAATCAAAGTCAGGTGACTGAGATTGTTGACGAGAGAAAATCCCCCTCAGCCTTTATGACAACCTGTCCCTTAATCTTGACTTCCTACAGTTATGAGAATTATCCAAGAAAGGGAAATATTTAAGCCATTGTTTACCATTCAGAAGGCCGTGCGTCTAAGATTTCTTGACAATTTTTAAAATGTATTTATTTATTATAATTTATCCACTTTGTATCCCCTCTGCAGCTCCTGCTCTCGTCTCCTCACAGTCTCACACACCCTCCCTCTTATCCTCCTATTCCTATTCCCCAAGTCCACTGATAGGGAAGGTCCTCCTCCCCTTCCATCTGACCCTACCCTATCAGGTCTCCTCAGGATTGCTTTCATCGTCTTCCTCTGTGCCTTGCCAAGGCTCAACCCGCAGGAGGAGGTGATCCAAGAGCCATACACTGAGTTCATATCATATCCCTGTACCCCTTACTTACTTGGAAACTGAGTTACCATGGGCTACATCTGTGCAGGGGGCCTAGGTCCTCTTCATTCATGGTCTTTGGTTGGAGTATCAAGTTTTATTCAAATGTGTCACAGTAAGAAACAGATTGATTTCTAGACTTTTAAATGAAAATCAATGATTTCACAGTGTGTTTCATTTCAGAAGAGAAAAAAAAAACTCTCAGTAGACTTTTGGCTAATATTTTATTAGAAAGCCAAGTGTGGGTATTCACTTAGGAGGCAGAGGTTGGCAAATTCCAGGGAGGTAAGAGTTACATAGTGAGAGACTACTTCAAAATAAGTAAGTAAATAGTAAGTAAGTACTTTACTGGCTGTACAAAATTTAAGTCACAAAAATATCTATGTTTTCATAGAAAACTAGAGACAGCATTGTCCCTGGAACAAATCTGAGTTGCAAAAATTTGGCTAGTGAGAAATAATTACTTTAGTAGAATGAATAATTCCATTAACATGAGGTTGTTAATATGGATTTAAGATTCATACGATAGTCATAATTCCACTAATATTAGAAATAATTACTTAGATGAAAAATAAGGGAAGCCAAAAAGAAACATGTGCAAAATTCACAGGGAAACATGTATAATGTGGTCAAAGTTGCCAAAAGAGCTCAACCTCATCCACTCCTTCCCAGAATTAGGAAATAAAGAAATGTGTTATGGCAAAGGGAAAGATGGAGATGAAAGCATAGAGTTAAAACAACATAAGATTCATAACTCACATTTTTTAAAGACGGTAGGAGGTTTCTGTGAAAAAAAAATCAAATAAATCATTCTGTATTGAGACCTCAATGATAACACTATATTTTAACCACAGCAATTATTACTATGGTATCATATGTATTATACAGTAAAAATTATACATATGTTTAAATGGTTGAAGTTATAAATAAGTAATACTTAGCACTAAAAACTTGTCCAAGCCATAATGGATATGCATCTACATAAAAACCTACTTTGACGAATTATAACATCCTTTTGACAGTTCAGTCTGAATAATATTTTAATGGAACTGCCTCAAAAGTAATTACAAAACAGCAATAATGACAATATAACCAAACTGAAAAAAAAATTAAACCTAGTGGAATTCATAGCCGTAGGGAGTAGAAAGAGGGACATGAAAAACCTTGAGAGAGTATACATTTGTTTTGGAAGGGACTCCATGCTGTATGTATTTGTCAGAACTTACAAATCATTGTTTTGTCAAAAATTAAACTATTTTAGTGATTGCAACCTTACTTTAAAAAATGTCATTTACTATTTTTTTAGAAAAATTATTAATTATTTAATATAATTTACTCACTTTGTATCTTGGCTGTAGCCTCTTCCCTTGTCTCCTCCCAATCCCACCCTCTGTTCCTCTTGTCCCCCTGTGCCTTCCCTAGTCCTCTGATAGGGGAGGTCCTCCTCTCCTTCTATCTAATCTTCGCCTATCGGGTCTCATCAGGAGTGTTTGCATTGTCTTCCTCTGTGGCCAGGTAAGGCTGCGCTCTAGGTGGGGGGGGGAAATTTAAAAAAGAAAAGAAAAACAGTTAGTTGGTGCTGGCTTACAGTTTTAGAGCTTTAGAGCTTTAGCCTATTATCCATGGCAGGAAGCATGCATACAATTCAGGTATGCTCCCTGAACTGTATAAACAAAGGTACATAGAATACTATATATTTTTCAAATTTACTATTGCTTGAATTGTGTTTTAATAAATTTACCAGTTAATTACAAAGAAAGAAATTACAATTAATGAACAAATTACAATTAATAAACAAAGGCCATGTGCTATCAGGCATAAAGAGGAATGAAGTATCTAAGTCTTATCTGTGTTTATCAGTGCCCTTGTACATAGATAGATATTATTCTATGTGTAGATATTTGTTTAATACTATTAAGACTGCAGGCTAGATTCTATAGCATAATCTGCTGTGACTTGTACGGTAATACAGTAATAAGAATCCTGAGAGTCCCGATGAGACCTGATGGGCTAGGGTCAGAGGCAAGGGGACTATGGGAGGCACATAGAGGAGGAAGAGGGAGGGACTAGGAGGACATGGAGATGGGAGCCACAGCCAGGACACAAAGTGAATACATTGTCATTAATAACAATAGTCATAAATTTTAAAAGAGATAATTCCGAGTTTTTTTTCTTATTTATTTAGTTATTATAGTTTATTCACTTTGTATCCTAGCTGTAGCCCCTCCTTCATCCCTTCCCAATCCTGCTAGACCTATATTGAAAGGTCTCCCTACAGTCCTAACATACATGCCTAATTCTGGGATTAATATGAAAATTTGTGCTTCCTTTATGATCTGTTTCTTCAGGTTATAAACATTCTTTAATGTAACTTCATTGTAATGTCCTGGTAAGTAGGAAATCCTATTAATTTATTTTCTTCTAACGATAAGTAATTTGATGTCGAACATAAATTCGTCATTTGTCCAGGGATTGTTAAGGTTAAATGCCATTAATATTACTACAACACTCTCATAAAGCAGATTAAACCTGGTTTATTAACATCAGCCTAATTATATTTAAAGACACCTCATTTAGTGTCTTTTCCACTGTGGGGATTTTTTATTGTCAAGGCAGTGTGAGGAAGGGTTTTTACTAATTTATTCCATATTTTATTTCCAAGATGAAGTGCTAAATCTATTGAACCACACACCTTTGGTGAACTGATCTCTTCACTTGTGGTATTTACTGCTCTGGTAAATTAGGTGTACATAATAACCAGCTGTCGACCTCCAGATGCAGAAGAGTCAAGCTGCGTAAATCCCAGTCTTTCAGATAGACACATTGCTAGGCTTTTATCTATGGTCTTGCTATATTGCTACTATAAATAATTTCATGCTGGGAAAACTAATTTCATGCTATCTTTGTTTTTATATATTTAAAAATCAAATGTGTTATAAAAGATCAACCACTGTAGCAATTCTGTCAACGTTTTTAAAATCAGATATTTTATATGACAGAAGTTTCATCTTTTGAACCTCCTACTATGAAGGAGTATTCAACATCCAAACAATATATTTTCCTAATAAAACTATCTGCAACCTTCAGAGAGGATTTTCTAAAATTCAATAATTCTAGTATTATATTTATTTGTATATCTCTTTAAAAATGAAAGAAGCTGGACAGTCTAGAAAAGGATGATGTTATTAAATATTCCAAAAGAACTGAAAAACCCGGTCAGGATATAAGGAAATTTTTTAAAATTAAATTTTCCTTAAATTTCCCACCATCCTTCTCTCTCTCCCCTTTTCTCTTTTTCTCCCCTTTCCTTTCTCACAAACACACACCCCGCATACTGTTGTAGCGCAACAGAGGGAGACCTTTCCTATACAATTACTAATAACAAGAGAAAAGTCAGCAGAAAGCTTTTAATTAATATTGGAAAGCTCAAAGGTGTGTGTTGAAATTGACTCTTCTGAAAATTTGATGATATGATAGCTACAAATAGAATAATCAATGCATAGCAATAGCAGACTAAGACAGTCAGAACTAATTTGTTTTTTTAAGTTTAAAATATAAGTGGGGCATAAAGCTATAATGGTTCCTCAAGGAGGCTTTGTGATTGACAAAACTTGATATGAAATTGAATTTTATGTTAGTTTTATCCTTTTATTTATAATACATATATTTCCTCATGTAATATATTTTGATTATGGTTTCCCATTTCTCTACTTTTCTAAGGTCTCTTCAAATCTCTTCAGATCCAGATCACCTCAGTGTTTCTCATTAGAAGAAACAAAACAAGAGTCTAAGGAATAAAAATATGATAACATATAATAAAACAAAAACTAACACAATTGAGTTTGACAAGACAAATTGAAGGAAAAGAACACAAAAGAAGACACAGAAAACAGAAACCCATTTGTTCTCACACACCAGAATACCTTAAAAACTAAACTGGAAGCTAGAATACATACGCAAAGGACCTGGGACATACCCACGCAGTCTCTACTCATGCTGCCTCAGTCTTTATAATTTCAGATGAGCATTGACCACATTCATTTAGAAGGCCTTGCATTCCTGATGTCATCCATCCCCTCCTGCTCTTATACTCTTTATGCCTTTTCTTCCATAGTTGCAAAAGCTATTACTTCCTTGATTTCTTTTTCAGTCCATTTGTCATTTGTATCTAGCAGGGCTATTGATTTTTTAAAATGTAATTTAATTATTTTTTATATTAATCACAGGTTAGGTACATTGTATGCCAGTCGTAGCCCCCTCCCTCATTCCCTCCCACTCTCCTCATCCCTCCCTCATCTCCTCCCTGCCCCCGTCCAAGTCCACTGATGTGGGAGGACCTCCTCCCCTTCCATCTGACCCTAGTTTATCTTGTCTCTTCAGGGCTGGCTGCAATGTCCTCTTCTGGGATCTAGCTAGGCTGTTCCTCCCAGGTGTGTGTGGGAGAGGGTCAAAGAGCCAGCCATTGAGTTCATGACAGAAACAGTCCCTGTTCAGAAATAGACGCCATTCTTACTAGGGTCTCCAGTTGGATACTGAACTACCATGGGCCACATCTGAGCAGGGGTTCTAGGTTATATCCATACATGGTCCTTGATTGGAGAAACAGTCTCATAAAAGACCACTGTGCCCTGATCTATTTGGTATTTATGGAGCTCTTATTCTCCCCAAGTCTTACTAAATCCCCCTGTTTTCATATTATTCCCTGCCCTCAGCTGAAGGCTTGGTTGTGAGTCATAATATCTGCTTTGATACATTGCTATATAGAGTCTTTCAGAGGCCCTCTTTGGTAGGCTCCTGTCCTGTTGCTTGTTTTCTCCTACATTCAATGTCCATCCCATTTATCCATCTAAGCTAGCATTGATCATCCCAACCTGGGTCCTCCTTCTTATTTATCTTCCCTTGGTGTATAGATTTCAGCATGAACTTCCTACCCTACAGGTCTATATAAGTGAGTATATACCAAGTGTTTCTATCTGCTTTTGGGATACCTCACTCAGGATGATCATTTCTAGGTCCCACCATTTTCCTGTGAATTTCATGATTTCCTCCTTTTTAATTGCTGAGTAGTATTCCATTGTGTAAAAGTACCACAATTTCTGTATCCATTCCTCAACTGAGGGACATCTGGGTTGTTTCCAGGTTCTGGCTATTACAAATAAAGCAGCTATGAACATTGCTGAGCAAATGTCCTTGTTGTGTACTTGAGCATCTTTTGGATATATGCCTAAGAGTGGTGTAGCTGGGTCTTGAGGAATCACTATTCCCAATTGTCTAAGAAAGCGCCAAATTGATTTCTAGAGTGGTTGTACAAGTTTGCATTCTCACCAGTAATGGAGGAGGGTTCCTCTTTCCCACAACCTCTCCAGCATGTGTTGTCACTTGAGTTTTTGATCTTAGCCATTCTGACAAGTGTAAGGTGAAATCTCAGGGGTTTTGATTTGCATCTCCCTGATGGCTAAGGACATTGAACATTTCTTTAGATGTTTTTCTGCCATTCTATAATCCTCTACAGAGGATTTTAGCTCCATACCCCATTTTTTAATTAGATTACTTGATTTGTTGCTTTTTAACTTCTTGAGTTCTTTATATATGCTAGATATTAGCCCTCTGTCAGATGTAGGATTGGTGAAGATCCTTTCCCAGTCTGTAGGCTGTCATTTTGTTTTGATGACAGTGTCTTTTGCTCTACATCAGCTTTTCAGTTCATGAGGTCCCATTCATTTATTGTTGATCTTAGAGCCTGTGCTGTTGGTGTTCTGTTCAGAAAGTAGTCTACTGTGCCAATGAGTTCTAGGATCTTCCCTACTTTTTCTAACCACCTTAGTGTGTCTGGTTTTATGTTGAGGTCTTTGATCCACTTGGACTTTAGCTTTGTGTAGGGTAATAAATATAGATCTATTTTCATTTTTCTGCATATAGCAATCCAGTTGGACCAGCACCATTTGTTGAAGATGCTGTCTTTTTTCCATTGAATGGTTTTGGTTTCTTTGTCAAAAATCAATTTTCCATAAGTGTGTGGGTTCATTTCTGGGTCTTCTATTCAGTTCCATTGATCCACTATTCTGTTTCTATAGGGCTATTGATTTTTGTGAATATATTCAGTATCCAGCTAGTTTTCTGAAAGTGTTTATCAGCTGTATGAATTTTTTTTTGGTGAAATTGTTGTGTCACTTATGTATACTATTCTTTCTTGGCAAATGAAAATAATTTGATCTCTTTTCCAAACTGTATCTCCTTGATCTCCTTCAGTTGTCTTAATGCTCTAGCTAAGCATATATAAGCCATATGATAGAAGATAAACATACTAAAATCTACAGACCTACAGAAGCTAAACAACAAGGAAGATCATAGAGAGGATGCTTAATTCTCATTCAGAAGGGCAAACAGGATTGGCACCGGAAGGGTAGAAGAGAGGGAACAAGAAGGGAGCCTATCAGAGATATCTTCTAAAAGACTACACTCAGTAGGGATTTAAGCAGATTCACAGGCCCAGCCAAACTTTGGACACAGCACAGGAAGTCTTATGGGAAGAGTGGGGAAATAGAAAGACCCAGAGGAGACATAATCTCCACACGGAGATCAGCAAAACCAAAAAAGCTGGCCCAAGGAGTACTGCAGAGAGTGATGGTACAATCAAGGACCAGGCATGAAGAGAACCTAGACTGCTGCTCAGATGTAGCCCATAGGCAGCCCAGTTGCAATGTGGCTACCTTAGCAAGGGGAGCAGCATCAGTCTATGGCATGAACTTGGTTTCCTGTTCTTTGATTACTTTGCCCTGGCAGGGCAACTTATCCAGCCCACAGAGGAAGAGGATCCAACCAGTCCTGATGAGACCTGATAGGCTAGGGTCAGAGAGCAGGAAGAATCTTCCTACCAGTGCACTAGGGGAGAGAGAAGGGGAGGGGGAGGGAAGTGGGTCTGAGAGGAGATGTGGAAGGGGCTACAATCAGGATTCAAAGTAAAAAAAAATGTAAGAAATAACAATAATGAGAAATAATAAAACAGACTTTAAGTACTATATTGAATACATACGGAGAGAGGAGACAACCTTGTCTTTTCCTAAATTTAGTGGAAATGCTTTGACCTTCCGTTTGAGTTGATGTTGACTATGAACTTGCTGTAAACTTTCTTTCTTATGTTTGTTTTTGTATCTCTAAACTCTCTAGAACGTTTATCAAGAAAGGGTATTTGATTTTGTCAAAAGGCCTTTTTTCTATCTCATGAGAAGATCATGTGCACTTTGTCTTACAATTTGCTTGTTGCTGAATCATATTTACATATGTTGAACTATTCCTCAGTCTCTGTGATAAATCATGGTTGTTAATGCTCTAGAGGCAGTGGAACCATGGAGAATGGACACAATAAATTAAACACACCAAAATCTCATGAAATAGATTACTTTATCCTGAGCATCAGACATTTATACTCCAAGGGCTAAGAAAAATCATGTGAGAAAAGTTCTCATGAATTTTTGCTTAGATTGTAGATTAGAGATACAAAGGACACACCTGAACATAATAAAGGCAGTTTATAGCAAACTTAAATGGAGAGAAACAAAATATTTCACTAAAATCAGAGACAAGAAAAAGTTTTCTACTCTGCCCATACTTACTCGAGCTGTAGATGATCACAACGATAAGTTGCATATATAAAAACAAAATTATAAAAGACAATGCGAAGATTAAATAAAACAAAGAATTAGTTCTTTGAGAAAATCAACAAGACTCTTAACTTCCCTCCAACCCTCAACTCTACATAGAAGAGAAGGAAGGTTAATAGGGACAAGGAATGTAGACCTCTTTATACATTGTTCTTTTGGGTGATTCCACTCTTCATTGTCAGGATAATCACCAATACAGCAAACCGATAATCCAGCAGTCCAGCAAACCAGCAATCCAGCAATAGAAAAAGTAGTAAAAAGGTCCAGCACCAGCAGGGTCATCAGCAACCTCCTTGACATGTTCTCCAAAACATTTCTCTCTACGAGCATCTTGAAACCAACCGAAGTGTCATTTCTCTTTCTCTGGGCATCTATTTATATCTTCTCAGACTCCACACAAGGATGTTTTTCAGCTGGCAAAACCCACGGCTTCTTCAAGAGGCAGTTTCCAGCTGACAAAGATCACTGGCCCCATCAGGAGGCTCTTATCAGCTGTAGATTCCCTCACCCCACTATTGGGATTGCAACAAAAACATATTTACTTAACATGACCAAAACTTCTACTACAGGCCTTTATGTGTTTGGGTATTAGGATAGCTGTGCCTCATAAAATAAATTGGACAATGTTGTTTTTTTCTTTTTAAATTCTATTTTGTGGAATAATTTGAGAAATACTGTCATTAACTCTTCTTGAAAAGATTGATAGAAATCTTCAATAAAACCTTCTGGACCTAGTTTTCTTTCTTTCTTTCTTTTAAAACTGGAAGAGTTTTAATTAGAGATTATAGGCCTGTTTAAATTCCTTACCTTTGGTAAGCAGTGTATAAGAAAACATTTTCTTGTTTTGTTTTGTTTAGAATTTCTAGCTTTTTGTAGCACAGGTTTTTAAAGCATGTCTTTGTGATTCTCTGGATGTCCTTTGTGTCTACTGTGTGCGCCTTTTCAATTACAATTTCATTAATGGATTTTCTCTCTCTTCCTTTTATTTAATTTGGATAAGGGATTGTCCATCTTATTGATATATTCAGGGAACTAACTGTTTCATTGTTTATTTCTATTTACATTTTGTTGCTTTGGTTATTGTTTCTATTTTTATTTCATCCCTCATTGATTATTTCTTGTAATCTACTCTTATTTTTTTTTATAGAGCTTTCAGGTGTACTGTTAAAGTATGTCTTTATGATTCTTCAGGTGTCCTTTTCTTATCACCTTTTCATGTTTAATTTTGTTAATTTAGTCCTTATCTTTTCCCTAAGCTGCTTAGATAATTTGAATAGGGGTTTGTGAATCTTATTTCTTTTCTCAAAGAAACAACTCTGTGTGTCACTGATTGTTTATATTTTTGTTTGTTCATTTGTTTCCTTTTATATTATTGGTTCCAGGCCTGAGTTTGATTATTTCATGATGTCTGGTCTTCTTAGGAATTATTTCTTATTGCAATTATGCCCAATTTTAAGTACTGGTTCTTACATGAGAGTAACTAAAATCCATTTTCGATTCTGAGGAAACAACAGCATTAAAACACAGTAGAACACTCTGTGTAAAGTGCTCGTGCTTAGTGAGACACAGGTTATGGGCACATTGTAAAAGCAGCTTCATCCTTCAACCACACGTGCTCTAATTTCCATGTGGCTAGCATCTCACTAGCTTATTAATGGGCTATGAAGCAGAAATTCAATTCTATAAACATGTAGAATATTAGAGTTGGGTCTATTTCTAGCCCAAAGACATTGTAAGCCAAAATCAACAGAAAAAGTGTAAGAGAAGTAAATAAGAAAAGACATATTTTAATTCAGAATTTTCTCCACACATAATTGTTACTTTGAGAGTATGAGGATTTTTTTATATAGAAATATCATGACTGATTACTTGAATTATAAATGCTGATTATGTCAATGAGTCCAATGAGAGGCCAGATGACAGCGGTCAAGATATTATTCAATGAAATCAAGTTCAGATGATCGATTGAAGTAGTCCATACATCATGGTGGAGAGCATAGGATGACTAAGGAGGAATGTAAAGCTTCCTCTCTCACACATAAATACTCTAAAATTTCTAGAAGAGAAAAACATGTAAAACAATATTAAAGGTAGCTGATATTTGAATAGATTCTATTTACTTTAAGATGATCAGTATGGCTTATTAATATGCCAAGAGGATCGATTTTCCCAGGATATAGGAATAAATAATATACTATAAGAAAAAATATAAAGAAGCCCATGAAATGGAATAAAGATGATTTTATGGATGTCTGAAACAGAACAATAAGATATGAAGAGGGAATGCAGGTTACTAAGGGTGAAGAAACCTCCAAGGGAAAGAGGAGAGGGAGAGATAGACAGGTGGGGGGTGGGGGCAGGTGACAGGTTTGAGTCAGGGATGTGGAGGAACAAGGGACAGGAAAAACATTAGCAACACATGGGGTGGAAGAGAAAATCCCATCTGAATAAAATGTGCATAGATGCCTTTACTGTTACAATTTCCTCAATATTCCCAGTAGCAGTCCCATTGTATAACATATTACTTTTTAAAGTGAAAAAAAAAAGCTGTTGGAAGAGTGTCGTGGATTGGTAACTAAGGGAAACTGATTATGAACAGGCATGTCAACATGGTTAGGACATAACTGTAGGACTAGAGTTGACTACAGTTTGCACTTCTCTCTTAGTAGTACCACCAGGTAGCAGAGAAGATTCTCTGAAAAATAAAAATTAAAAAACAATATTTGAGTTTTGGACTTGGACTCCAGTAAAATTTGTCTCTGCTCCCTAATCTATTAATCAAAGCTGTCATTAGTCCAAGCTGATTTAATAGTGTGTCAATTATTATTTTGTTCTTTAAAGATAGATGTGGCAGAAGTACTGGGACTCATTTTTTATGTATATTGACTTCAATTAAACAGACCCAGAGTTACCTTCTAAGATTCAGGATCATAATGAGAAGGTGTTTTAGAGCTCATTGTAGTTTTTTATTGAACAGTGTTATTGAGAGATACTAACAAATTCAGCTGCAAACTACATCAATTACAGACATAATCTATAACCCTATGAGTCAGCATTTCAAGCTGTTCTTTATATTGAGAATCAATATAGTCAGTGCTGTGAACCATTTTCTGAGCTTTGGTCAAGAATTTGCAAGCTTTATTTCCAAGCTTTGTATAAAGGATTAGAACTGATATTACATAGTTTTAAGTTTTTAAGCCAATGGCTATGTTCTTTGAAGTACTTTTACTTGTATTTCAGTTCACTGAAATGTACTACGACCAAGTTTGCAGAAATAAGAGAAAATAATTTAAAAGAAGTATAAGGCATAATTGTTATAGACAATGAATCCTGCTTTCCCATGCCCTATTGTCAGATGAGGTAAAGTAAAGACTACATTCACATATTGAGAGGTGGCTAACAGAGGAAGTCAGACCCTGAAGAAACCCTCATGACACAAACTGCCATGCCCTTCTGGCTTATCATTTCATGTTATTATTTTTTATTGCCAGTGTTCTAGACAATGGGAAACCTGTAAACTCCACATTTGTATAACCAGTAGGATTTTTTTTTAGCAATATAAGTCATATAACTAAAAGCAGCAATAATAATACATTGGCAGCCTCTTGCCCCACGATGTCACTGTACTGTTGTTGATTATGTCAACAGAGAGGAATTGAAAATAATCATTTCCTAAGCCAACTGTTGCACGGTAAGTGAGTGATTCTATTATAGTTTGCTCTAGCAAAACCACCACATAAAACACAATAGTGGATCAATGGAACTGAATAGAAGACCCAGAAATAAACCCACACACACATGGAAACTTGATTTTTGACAAAGAAGCCAAAACCATTCAATGGAAAAAAGACAGCATCTTCAACAAATGGTGCTGGTCCAACTGGATTTCCATGTGCAGAAAATAAATCCATATTTATCACCCTGCACAAAACTGGAGTCCAAGTGGATCAAAGACCTCAACATAAAACCAGACACACTAAACCGGTTAGAAGAAAAAATAGGGAAGACCCTAGAACTCATTGGCACAGAAGATTACTTTCTAAACAGAACACCAACAGCAAAGGCTCTAAGATCAACAATAAATAAATGGGATCTCATGAAACTGAAAAGCTTCTGTAAAGCAAAAGACACTGTCATCAAAACAAAACAACAGCCTACAGACTGGGAAAGAATCTTCACCAATCCTATATCTGACAGAGGGCTACTATCCAGTATATATAAAGAACTCAAGAAGTTAAAAAGCAACAAGTCAAGCAATCCAATTAAAAAATGGGGTATGGAGCTAAAAAGAGAACTCACTGTAGAGGATTGTAGAATGGCAGAAAAACACTTAAAGAAATGCTCAACATCTTTTGTCATCAGGGAGATGCAAATCAAAACGACCCTGAGATTTCACCTTACACTTGTCAGAAAGGCTAAGATCAAAAACTCAAGTGACAACACATGCT
>CM053759.1:47049542-47065392 GCA_028658305.1 Pachyuromys duprasi
AGAAAGAGGAACTCTCCTCCACTGCTACTGGGAATGCAAACTTGTACAACCACTCTGGAAATCAATCTGGAATAGTGATTCCTCAAGATCCAGCTATACCACTCTTAGGCATATATCCAAAAGATGTACAGGTACACAACAAGGATATTTGCTCAATCATGTTTATAGCAGCTTTATTTGTAATAGCCAGAACCTGGAAACAACCCAGGTGTCCCTCAGTTGAGGTATGGATACAGAAATTGTGGTACTTTTACACAATGGAATACTACTCAGCAATTAAAAAGGAGGAAATAATGAAATTCGTAGGCAAATGGTGGGACCTAGAAACGTTAATCCTGAGTGAGGTATCCCAAAAGCAGAAAGAAACATTTGGTATATACTCACTTACATAGACCTATAGGATAGGAAGTTCATGCTGGAATCTACACACCTAGAGAAGTTAAGCAAGAAGGAGGACCCAGGTTGGGATGATCAATCCCCGCTTAGATGGACAAACAGAATGGACATTGAATGTAGGAGAAAACAAGCAACAGGACAGGAGCCTACCACAGAGGGCCTCTGAAAGATTCTAAGTAACAATGAATCAAAGCTGATATTAAGACTCACAACCAAGCCATCGCCAGAGTGCAGGGAATCATATGAAAAAAGGGGGAGTTAGTAAGAGTTGGTGAGGAAAAGAGCTCCACAAAGACCAAATAGATCAGGACACAGGGGTCTTCTATGAGACTGTTTCTCCAACCAAGGATCATGTATGGATACAAACTATAACCCCTGCTTGGATGTGGCCCATGGTAGCTCAGTCCCAACTGGGTACCCTAGTAAGGAGAACACAGACTATTTTGGTCATGAACTCAATGGCTGGCTTGTGGACTGCCCCCGCCCCCGAGGGAGGAACAGCCTAACTAGATCCCAGAAGAGGACATTGCAGGCAGTCCTGAAGAGACATGATAAGCTAGGGTCAGATGGAAGGGGTTGAAGTCCTCCCTTATCAGTGGACTTGGAGGGGGGCAGGGAGAAGATGAGGGAGGAATGGGGAGAGTGGGAGGGAATGAGGGCGGTGGCTATGGCTGGGATACAAAATATATAACCTGTGATTAATATAAAAGTAAATAAATTACTTATAAAAATACATGGAAATATCCACTCAGATCACTTTTATAAAAGTACAAATCTATTTTACTTCTTGATTTTTGAGTAGATAGGATGAGAAGTTTAGCTAAGGGCTATCCTTAGCCATTGTCCCAATTGATTATTTATGTAAACAATGCCAGCACACTGTGAGTGGTAATTTTCTGTCACTGGACAAGTTGTCCTGAGATGCATAAGAAAGTGAACTGATAAAAGTGAAGAGGGCCAAGCCAGTAAGTACTGTTCTTCCATGGTCATGGCTTCAGTCCCTGCACATTCCTGCCTGGGTTCCTCTCCTGCTTGTTTTGATAATGGACTGTGATGTGGAACTATAAGTGAAACTCATTCCTCTGTAGGTTAATTTTGGTTATGGTGCTTTATCACAGAAATAGAAACCTCAAATAAGTTAAATCATAAAGGTGAGTGAAACTGAAAAATTGTCAACCATGTGTCTACAGGTCAGCTCAAGAACCCAGGAATAGGACTCAGGGCCATGACACAATCAAACCCAGCTATGCTAGCACAGCAAGTCCTGAGGAGCCGATCACACCGGAAGACAAGAAAATTATCTTAAATCTGAGGTTACGAAAATGTTAGAGGCCTTAAAATAAGAAAAGAAATCCCTTCAAGAACTGTAGAAAAATACAACCAAATGGGAGAAAGAATTGAGTAGATCCCTTAAAGAAACACAGGAAAATACAATAAAACAGGAGAAGGAACTGAGTAAATCCCTTAAAGAAATACAAGAAAATACAACCTAACAGAAGAATGTAATGAATAAAAGTCTCCAAGACCTAAAAATGAAAATAAAACCAATAAAAAAAAAAAGACAATCTGAGGCAATCCTAGAGATGGAAAACCTAGAGAACGGAACAGGAACTTCAGACACAGGCATCAATAACAGAATACAAGAGATAGAAGAGAGAATCTCAGGTATAGAGGAAACAATTGAAGAAATCAATATGATAGTCAATACATATTAAATCTAAAAAATTCCTGGCAAAAAAAACATGCAAGAAATGTACGACAATATGAAAAGACCAAACCTAAAAATAATAGAAATAGAAGAAGACTCCAAACTCCAAGACTCAGAAAATATCTTTTAAAAAATCACAGAAAACTTCCCCAACATAAAGAAAGAAATACCTATAAACATACAAGAATCCTATAGAACTAAATAGATTGGGACAGAAAAGAAAATCCTCTTGTCACATAGTAATCAAAACACTAAATGTACAAAACTAAGAAAGAATATTAAAAGCTGCACGAGAAAAAGGCCAAGTCACATATAAAGACAAGCTTATCAGAATTATCAGAATTGCTTTGTATACAAGAAACACAACTCAGCAGTAAGGATAGACATTACCTCAGAATAAAGGACTGGAAAAGGATTTCCAAGCAAATGAATACAAGATGCAAAATATTCTATTCTAATATCTGATGAAGTAGAATGTCAACCAAAATGAATCAAAAGAGATGGCAAAGGGCACCTAATACTGATCAAAGGAAAAATCAACCAAAATGACTTCTCAATTTTGAACACATATGCCCCAAATGCCAGGGCACCCATATTTGTAAAAGAAACACTACTAAGGCTTAAATCACACATAAAACACCACATATAAATAGTGATAAACTTTCATGCACCTCTGTCACCAATGGACACATCATTGGGACTAAAACTAAACAGAAATAAGGAAGCTTACCTATTTTATGAGTCAATTGAACTTAACAGATATCTTCAGACCATTCCATTCAGACACAAATGAGTATACCTTTTTCTTAGCACCTCATGGAATGTAAAATTGGCCACATACGCAGATACAAAGCAAGCTTGAACAAATACAAAAAAATTAAAATAGCACATTATATTCTATCAGACCACCATGGATTGAAGCTACACTGTAACAACAACAACAACAAAAATAGAATGCTTACAAACTCATAAAGGGAACAAGTCTCTATTTAATGACCACTGGGTCAGGTAGGAAATATCAAAACAAACTAAAGAATTTCTAGAATTCAATGCAAATGATGATACAACATACCCAAACTTATTGAACACAATGAAAGCAGTGCTAAGAGGGAAGTTCATACTGCTAATTGCCTTCATAAAGGAAGGGGAAATAGCTCATACAAGCAACTTAACAGCTCACATGAAAGCTCTAGATAAAGAGGAATCAAACACTCCCAAGAAGAGTGCACAGCAGGAAATAATCAATTTCAGGACTGAAATCAATAACCTAGAAACAAAGAGAACATGAGAGGTAATCAAAACCAAGAGCTGTTTTGTTTTGTTTTGTTTTTTAGCCAAACTAACTAAAAGACAGAGGAAGAGTACTTAAACTAATAAAATCAGAAATGAAAAGGGGGTCAAAAAAAGAGACACTGAGGAAATCTAAAGAATCATTAGATCATACTTCAAAAATCTGTATGCCATAACATTGGAAAACATAAATGAAATGGATGATTTTCTTGATAGATACCATTTACCAAAGTTAAAGCAAGATCACTTTTTCAATTAAAATAAACCTATAACCCCTATGACCCAGGGAAAAGAAGCAGTCATCAAAAGCCTCCTAACCAAAATGATCCCTGAGCCAGATAGTTTTAAAACAGAATTCTACCAGTCTTTCAAAGAGGAACTAATACCAATACTCTTCAAACTATTCCACAAAATCGAAATTGAAAGAATATTGCCAAACTCAATCTATGAGGCCACATTCACCCTGATACCTAAACCATACAAAGACTCAGGAAAGAAAGCGAATTTCAGACCAACCTCCCTTATGAACATTGTTACAAAAATATTCAATAAAATTCTTGCAAACTGAATCCAAAAACACATCAAAAATATCATCCAACATGATCAAGTAGGTTACATCCTAAAATGCAGGGATGGTTCAACATATGAAAATCCATCAATATAATCTACATATAAACAAACTGAAAGAAAAAAAATCATCTAATTAGATGTTGGAACGCCCTTTGACAATATCCAACACAGCTTCATGTTTAAAGTCTTGGAGAGATAAGGGTTATAGTGTGCATACCTAGATACAATAAAGGCAATATACAGCAAGCCAATAGCCAACATAAAGTTAAATAAAGAGAAACTTAAAGCATTCCTGCTAAAATCAGGGACAAGACAAAGCTGCCCACTTTCATCATATCTCCTCAATATAGTACTTAGAGTTTTAGCTAGAGCCATAAGATCAAGGAGTTGCAAATTGGAAGAGAAATCAACATACCTTTATTTGCGAAGGATATGATAGTACACATATGTGACCCCCAAGGGAACTCATATAACTAATAAACACTTTTATAAATGTGAAAAAAGGGTTGACAAAAAATTAGGGAAATAACACCCTCCACAATAGTAACACATAAGATAAAATATCTTGGTGTAACTCTAACCAAGCAAGTGAAGGACCTGTATGAGAAGAACTTCAAGTCTTTGAAAAAAGAAATTGAAGAAGAGTTTAGATAGAAAGATCTCCCATGCCCATGGATTGGTAGGATTAACTAGTAAAAATGGCTATCCTGCCACAAGCCATCAACAGATTCAATGCAATTTCAAAATTCCAACACAGTTCTTTACAGACTTTGAAAGAGCAACCATTAATTTCATATGGAAAAATAAAAGGCCCAGGATAGCCAAAATAATTGCATACAATTAAAAAAAACCTTCTGGCATTATCAACATGCCTGATTTAAACCATGCTATGGAGCAATAGTAATAAAACTGCATGGCATTGGCATAATAACAGAGGGGTTGGTCAATCAGATTGAAGACTCAGAAATAAACCCACACTGCTAAGGGCACTTAATTTCCAACAAGGAAGCCAAAACCATACAATGGAAAAAAGATACCATCTTCAATAAATAGTACTGGTCTAACTGTATATCTGCATGTAGAAAAATGCAAATAGACTCATATTTATTACCCTGCAAAAACCTCAGTTCCAAGTGGATCAAAGACCTTGATATAAAACCAGACTCAAAATCTATTAGAAGACAGAGGAATATCGAATGGTTGAGAAACAATTAAAGAAAAGTTCAATGTCCTCAGCCATCAGAGAAATGCAAATCAAATTACTCTAATATTTCATCTTACACCAGTCAGAATGGCTAAGATAAAAAAACCCAAGTGAGGACACATGCAGACAAGCATGTGGAGGAAGGGGAACACTCCTCCATTGCTGGTGGGAATGCAAATTTATACAACCTCTCTGGAAATCAATCTGGTGCTTTTTCTGAATATTGGGAAGAGTTCTACCTCAAGACCCAGCTATACTGCTCCAGGGCTTACACCCAGAAGATGCTCCACTGTACAACAAGGACATGTACTCTCAAATATGTTCATATAAGCTTTATTTATAATAACCATAAACTGGTAACAACCTATATGTTCATCAACCGAGGAATGGATATAGAAATTGTGATACATTCCACAATGGAATATTATTACCCAACTATTAAAAACAAGGAAATCATGACATTTGCAGACAGATGGATGGAACTAGAAAAGATGAACCTAAGTGAGATAACCCAACCCCATAAAGAAGCACATGGTATATACCTATTTATAAGCAGATATTAGATCTATAGTACAGGATAACCATACCACAATGCATAGACCCAAAAAAGCTAAGTAACAAGGAGGGCCCAAGACAGGGTACTGGAATGTCACTCAGAAGGAGAAAGAGAATAGACAGCAGAAGTGCATGAGGACAAGGAAATGGTCAGGAGATTGAATAGTCAGGGAAACAAGTTTGTGAATCAAATATGGGGAGAAATGGAGTGGGAAATTAGAGGGCTGAGAACAAGAAGGGAAACTGAATGAAGGCATCTTTTTTCAACATGAAAGCCTGCTACAGGGTAGGTTTCTGGCAGGATATGATTGTGACTTTAGCTGAGACTCCCAATGTTGGGGGTGGGGCATGAAGACTGAAGTGACCACCCCTAGTCAGGTAGGACTAGTGGAAGGAGGGGCAAAACAACCCAGTGACAAAACCTTTGATCCAAAAATTACCCTGCCTACAAGAAGTGTTCAGGAATAAAGAGGGAACAAAGATTGAGGGAATGTCCAACCAATGATTGGCCCAACCTGAGACCCACCCTATGGTAGAGAGCCAGCCTGTGACACTACTAATGCTTTTCTCTGCTTGTAGACAGGATCCTAACTTGACCTGACTGTCTTCTGGGAGGCTCCACCCAGCATGCTGGGACTTGTAGCCAAGCATGGAGCAGAGCTACAGGGGTCCTATGGAGGTATTTGGAGGATGGGAGAACCTGGAGGGAACAGGAACCTCACAAAAAAAGACCAACAGAGACAAATAACCCAATCTTATGGGGACTTATAGAGACTGAGACATCAACTAAAGAGCATGCATGGTCTGGACCTACGTACCCTGCAAATATGTGGCCAATGGGTAGGTTGGTCTTCATATGAAGTGCCTGGTGAATGGAGTAGGGGCCGGAGGGGGAGGATGTTTCTAACATGGACTCTATTGCCTGCTTTTGGATCACGTTACTCTGGCAGTGCTACCTTGCCTGGCCTCAGGGGATGAGGACATTCATGATGTTGATGTGACTTGATGTGCTTGGGAGAACTGATACAATAAAAGGGGTGCTCCCATTTTCTGGGGGGAAAGGTAGAAGGAAAAGGGGGAAGAAAGGGAAGGTGCGGGATTGGGAGGAGAGGAAGGAAGGTGCACCCTTGGGATGTAAAGTAAATAAACTGAAATTTTAAAAAAATAAGGCAGGTCTTTACTATATTGATTCGATTGGACAACAGGCTGAGAACATTCTCTCCAACTCATGAAACATTATTGAGTGGGAGCTTTGAGTAACTGGGATCTGTTTGAGACTGTTAGGTTATAATTTCATAAAAATTCTCTGTCTTTCTCCCTCTTTTCTCTCTTTGTGTGTTTGTGTGAATGTGTGTATATGTGTAAATGAGACTAAATGTGTGCCTGTCTATTTCTTTCTGTGTGTGACTGTTTGTGTGTGTGTGTGTGTGTGTGTGTGTGTGTGCGTGTGCACTTTATATAGAGTCAATGCTTGTAACTTTCTCGAGGTCTCCTTATAGAAATCTTCAAAAAACTAATTTAGTACCATGATATTACAATTTTTAAAGTGATATCTACTTTCCTATGTATACTTACACATTTTACTTTAATGTTGCAACTTACTATGTGCTGCCAAATTATTATCATTATCATTATTATTTTACTTTCAGCATGTGACACACCACTTAGTCCTGTAGACTCTCAGGAAATAAGAAGTCAACTATTAGCTCTCCTCTATGTCTCATTGTAGTGTGAGCCATTCTCTCCTCTTTTACTTCATCAGAAGCTCCCATTTTCTCAAATCAAGCAGGTGCCTAGGAATACTGCCTGATTTCAAGTGAAGGAGGTCTTTCATAATACTGCAAGCCAAAGAGTGTGTATTATATATATGCATATATAATATATATAATTATATATATAATCTGTCAACATTGTCACTCAACTATGGTAGAAAAGTTTCTTTTTTAAGCTACAGGTCTACTTTAGTTACTATGTTTTAGTTACTTTGATATAAGGTACTCAGAAATGTACTTTGTTAATGCTGATCATTTTGAAATTATTTCATTTGTTTCATAGTTTAACAGATTTTATTTTCACGTCTCCATAAAATGAGTGAATATCACAAACAAACTAACAAACAGAATATCTGCTTACTACAATTATATATTCATTCACAATGACTTTGAAATAAATATGGGACTATTAAAATTGTGATTATCTGTAAAAAATTTTAAATGAATATAAAAGAATAAATAATTTCATGAAAGTAACATACTATATATATGTGTGCTTGTTTGTCTTTGAAGAATCCAGCAGTGGACAAAGGTGACACCTTGAAATACATGGACAAAGTAGGGAGTGAGTTTTTGTTGAACAAAATATGAGCAGATTGTTTCTACACACAGTTCTTTGCATACCTTGTCATCTTTCTGTGGTGACAATATGGTAAATGTACAGAAAGTGGAGATGATAAAAGAACATGCACCTTGTTTTAATTTGTGTTGCTTTGCTGTTTACTTTTAATGTGTTTGGTTATCCTTCCTATCCCACATTACCCTCCATCATTAGTCTTTGTTTCTGGTGATCACAATAGGATAAAACATCTACTTAATTTTCTTAGGACCAAATGAGCAATGCAAGTAAATCATTAGGTTGTATAAGCTATATGTATATCTATCTTCCAACCATATATAAAAGTTTACCATGATAAGAATTTCTATACATGTTTTTAATTGTAACCCAGTATTTTTTGGAATTTTATTGCATTTAAATAACTTTCCTACAATTTAAAATAACAGAAAATAATTTCAAGCACTTTTAATAGCTCAAAAAAAAAACAAGTAGCAAGTGAGTGTATTTTTAGATATATTTTTAGATTAAAATTAAAGACCAAATTACAAAAAATATTAATACATAATAAACAAACTATAGTCACAAAATAAAGGTTCCTTTGGAAAATTTTAAAACACAAGAGGAGTTCTTTCTCTTAGAATACATGAATAAATATCAGCATCAGTTTAAGCAGCCTTTGCCACCTGGATGCAGACACAAAAGAAAATATGTAGCTTCTGCCACTTCTGCATGCAGAGGATGATTTGTTTATGTTATTAGCAAAATCAACTGCGTGAAACCAAGCTGGATGTGGCTGAAAGCTTCTGTGGTGAATTTCTCAGAAACAGTTACATGTATATGGCAGATTCATCAGAGGAAAAAAAAATGATTGTTTTTGTTTATATTAGTTTCTAACATGCACTAAGACCTGTCTAAATACCTAACCTGAATCGTTCCTTTGAGACTTATAGGACCCCTGTCAATTTCTGAGAAAATATGACAATATTAAAAAAAATTCTATGATTAAATACTATAAGATGTTCTGGGAGGATGAGAGCAGAAGCATAGTCAAAATACAAACAATAAAGGGAAGAATTCAAAACACTCTATATTTTTAAGAAGTAAAATAATTTTATATGATGTAATTTCTGTCTTGATTAATTTTCTATTGCTGTGATAAAATATGATGACCAAGGCAACTTGTAGAAGGAAGGATTTGTTTGGGGCTTACAGTTAGAGAGTGATAGAAGCCGCTCATGAGTGGGGGTACAGCAGCAAGCAGGCAGGCATGGCGCTATCAGGAAGCAGGGAAGACACAAGGAATAACCCCACAGTCCTTTTAAAAATCATTTGATAGTTTTCCCATGTTTTATTTGCTTTTAATGTTTTTTCATAAAGTAATGATATAAATTAATACACCTTTAATAAATTCTATTTTTGAGATTATGATATAATTATATAATTTCTCCCTTCCTGTTCTCTCCTTTAAATCTACCCATATACTTTTCCATATTTCCCTTTTAAATTCATAAAATTAACATTATATAAACTAAGAAGATTGTGCTTATGGATTTAAAATAATATACCTTTTATTTGTGTTTGCATAGATAATTACTTAATGCACTGTTGTACTTATAGTGTCCAAGTTGTTAAGGCCATAAACCAGTTCTTTGTCAATACTCAATAGGATTTTGATGAACTCTACAGCTCTGTAACATTTCAAAAATGAAAAAAGAAAAGTATTTCACGATATCCCTATCATTGTCTCTGGGAAAGTTTGACAAGTGTTTGAATAAATGAAGGCAATAGGATAAAGACAAATCAAGATACCGTGTCTTTAACCTCAGTCTTTTAAAACTTCAAAACTTGTCTCTTGTGACATATTTTCTCCTTTACAGCCACCGTGAGGAAAAACTAGAGTCTCTGAGACTTATGGTGGACAACTCTTTCAAACCACCATACTTTTCAAATAGTAATGGGTTATAAAATGACTATGTATGTGCAGTAACAATATGAGATTTGATATAGAATACTGAATGGAGAAATGACTATAAAATTGCATAAATTCACATATACTTATATATATTTATGCTGTTTTATAGTAGTTAAACCAATTATAATATCATTCAAATTAAAATCCTTGATTCAATTTAGAAGTTAATATGGATACTTAATAACAAGGATGGTACTTAAAACAAAAGCAAACCTGGTTATCTATTACAGTTTTTTTTTTTCTGTTGAACCCATCCCTAAAGGCTTTTGTGAAAATATTGTCATATAAATGCACATTAATTAAAAGTGAGAACAAGAGATGAAAAGATTGTGGGACAAAAATGTCCAGAAATAATTTGTGCACATTATCATATAACATTACTAAGTGCCATTATTTAAATCATTTATCCCTATTTACATAAGGCTTGGTGAAAATTTGTAACAATAGTATGATGAATATGAAAAAGGGTGAAAAAGATATCTGAGAAATTAATGAAAAAGAAGAAAACTTATTTCTTAGAAATTGAATGATCCCTGATTTCAGTGGGATTGATTTAAATTTTCTCTGTTTAGTTTGATGATCAATCCTCACTCAGAAAGGCAAACATAGGAAGAGGGAGAAAACAGGGAACAGGACAGATGCCTACCACAGAGGGCCTCTGAAAGACTCTACCCAGCAAGGTATCAAAGCAGATATTGAGACTCATAGCCAAACTTTGGGCAGAGGGAAGGGAAACTTATGAAAGAAGGGGGAGATAGAAAGGCCTGGAGAGCACAGCTCCACAAAGAAAGCAACAGAACCAAGAAATATAGGCTCCGGGTGGGGGGGACTCTTTTTGAGACTGATACTCTAACCAAGGACTATGCATGGAGATAACCTAGAACCCCTGTAGGGATGTAGCCCATAGCAGCTCAGTGTCCAAGTAATTTCCCCATTAGGGGAACAGGCACTGTCTCTGAAATGAACTCACTGGCTGGCTCTTTGATCACCTCCACCTGAGAGGGGTGGGAGGAGCAGCCTTACCAGGCCACAGAGGAAGACAATACAGCCAGCCCTGGTGAGACCTGATGAGTTAGGGTCAGAAGGGGGAGGGGCTGGGAAGGAGGTGAGAATGGGAGGGTGGGATTGGGAGAGGATGAGGGTGGGGGCTACAGCAGGGATTCAAAGTGAATAAGCTGTAATTAATAAAAAATAAATTAATAAAAACAAAAAAGAAATCGGATTAATTATTTCTGATTATGAGGAAACATTGCACTATGTAGAATCTAAGGGACAGTAAATATTTATAGTCAAATAACTGAGGGTTTAAGAGATGGCTCAATTTTTAAAAGTACTTGTTGCTTTTATAGAGGACCAGGTTCAATTCTCAGTACTCACATGACAACCCACAACCATCTGTTACTCGTATATCAAGTGATCTAATGCCCTCTTTTGACTTCTGAGGTCTCCAAGGTGGCACAGGCGCTCAAAGACATCTATAGACAAAACATTCCTCTATATAAAATACAAAGAAACAAATATTTAAGAAAAGGATAAAGAAGAACTGATATTTGGACAAGGTCAAGTTTGGAATCTCATTGTAAATGTGTTTTGTGTGCATGTGTGTGTGTATATGAGCAGGTGTGTGTGTGTGTGTGTGTGTGTGTGTGTGGTGTTATCATAATGAATAAATGTGTGGATTTCATTTACTGAAAATTTCTAAAATACAGCAAATTATTTCAAACTACACATTAGTTACAAATAATTTATTTTTCTTATTTTTATATATAAGAAATAAGAAACAACCCCTAAACTTTTAAGTTTCATTTAAGTTAATGTAGGAATAACTTCATAATGACAGTTTACCTATATGAACAAAAGTTTACCTGAATACTTGTTGTACTAACATGATTTGGAATATCACTCATGTGGCTGTTTTTCGGAAGACTGAAAGTTGAATAGTTGTCCATGACTTAACAACTTTGGAGGGGTTGACAATGTCCAAGTTTAAAGAATCACAAAGAATAGAAAAAAATTGAAACTCATGGTGCCGATGCTCTCCCACTGGCTCAGGAAACAGGAAAACTGTATAGTTTTACTATATAGGAGACTAAATTTGTCAACAAATACCTTGAAAGAGGAATAGCTGCAAGTCCATGATGATTTTTCTCTCTTCAGAAAATCTGAAATAACAGAGAAAGAGCACTTCTCAAAAGCAGACATCACGAGCATCACTTTTTTGTAAACCACAGAACCAAAAAGCTCCATGACCAGTTCATGGTAATAATCAGATATACTTTGTAAAACTTTTTGCAAATCAGAACAAATAGACACATGGCATGGGAAGAGGTAAAATGAGTGTTTTTATCAAATTATTTATGCTCAAATTTTGCAAATATACTCATGATTTTAAGTAACAGCTTTGCCCTCTCTGAGAATGATTTTCCTATTGTCTCCATTAAATACCTGAAATAAGTATTCTGTACCCATTATCTGTATTTCTTTTTCACTTTTCTTGCAAATAGTCTTGCTCCAATTACTCATTATCCACAACAGATGATAAAGTCAATGGGTCTTCCAGCTTTTTCTATTTTTTCCTCAAATTTCAAGATTTTGTCAAAATATTCAGTCATGCAGATGTTGGATAAATCTCTGCTCATCATCAGGTGAAAGGTCTTACTTTTTTTGTAAATAATAACTAATAATGCAATGTTTTAATCACCAAAGTTTCCCATGTTTCAAAACTGTGTGGTTACTCGTATCCATGAAAAAAAAATATGTCAATATTTAACCATTATTTGATTTGGTTTTCTGTGAAAAACCGATGTAATTCTATAGGCTCTGTTAATAAAGAGACTATTCAAACCTTCACTAAAGAAATTCATTATTGACAGCTCCTGATATTCTAGAATAGACCTCCACAGGTGTATCAACCCCCCTCTTCCAACTTTACGGCACTGTGAAGAATTTATATACACAGCTATGTATTACCAGTGTCACAATTCCTTGTGTTGATTATTTCTTTCCAAAAGGTATCAGTTTTCTTAGAAAATTTATTAAAAATAAGCTTATAGAAAGCAGAAAGCATTAAAATAATTTAGAAATAAATATTGCGTTGTCTATAAGTAATGATTTTAAAATATGTATATTTTTTTCAAGTAACTGTTAGCAAGAACAAAATAAAAATTCATCACCGTGGAAGTAATATAGAGTCACCATTTGAAAATACTTTCACAAATCTTTTCTTCAAAGGTAACAAAATTCAGTAAGTTTGGAGCATAACTTCCTGATGTTGCATATCAAATAGGAACTTCTACTTGAATTATTATGATTGGGAATAAAATACAAATGAGGAAATGTACCCTTTCAGCTACCATTTAGTTTTCAAGTGATAGATATGGTGATATATTTCAGGATAATATTAGGTTTCTATTGGAGGTTAAAAATTCTTTACAGAGAGAGAATAAGTGGCATATAGTTCACAAAAGCTATGTTTTAATTAATTTATTTATTCACTTTATATCCTGATCGTAAGCCTCTCCTTCCTCTATTTCCAGTCCCACCCTCCCTCTCTCTTCTAACCCCCCTACTCTACTCCTCAGAAAAGGGAAACCCCCCACCCATCAATCCACCCCAGCACATCAAGTCACAGGACCTCTGAAAGACTCTACTAACCAGGGTATTGAAGGAGATACTGAGACTCATAGCTAAACTTTGGGCAGAGTGCCAGAATTCCTGTGGAAGAAGAGGGAGATAGAAAGACCTGGAGGGAACAGGAACTCCACAAGGAGAACAACAGAGCCAAAATACCTGGGCCCGAGGATGAGGGGGTGGCTACAGAGAGTGATACTCCAGCTAAGGGTTGTGCATGGAGAGGACCTAGACCCCCTGTTCAAAGGAAATCCATGGGCTGCTCAGTTTCTAAGTGGGTGTCCTAGTAAGAGGTACAAGGACTTTCTCTGACATGAACTCAGTGGCAGGGTCTTTGATCACCTCCCCATGGGTGGTGCAGCCTTGCCAGGCCACAGAGGAAGATGATGCAGTCAGCCTTGATGAGATCTGATAAGCTAGGGGCAGACAGAAGGGGAGGAGGACCTCCCCTCTCAGGGGACTAGTGAAAGGGCACAGCAGGAGAAGAGGGAAACTGTGTGGGGCTGGGAGGAGAGGAGGGAGTGAGCTGTAGGGGGGGATACAAACTGAATAAATTGTAATATAAAAATAAATTACATTAAAAAGAAAGATTAAAGCCACTGAAAAATAAAATAAAAACTGAGCACATCCTCTTCCTTTGTGGCCTGGCAAGGCAACCCCACCAGAGAGAAGTGGTCAGAAAAGTAGGCAATAGAGTCCATGTCAGAAACAGCCTTTGCTCCCCTTACTAGAGAACCCCCACGAAGCATGGGCTAAGCAAAAAGTACAGCTGTGTAGGGGCTCTATATCCAGTCTATGCTTGGTCTTATTTTGGTGCTGCCGTTTCTGGAAGCCCTCTAGGTCCTAGTTATTGGGCTTCACAAGAAGTTGTGGAGCTCCTGTGACCTCCAGGTCCTTCTATCCTCCCTGCCCCCACACTTTTCCACAAGACTCCCTACACTGCGCCCAATGTTTGGCTGTGAGTCTCAGCATCTGTTTCTATCTGCTGCTGGGTGGTGGCTCTGAGAGGACAGCAGAGTATCGATAACAGTGTCAGGGGTGGGCTCTCTCCCATGGAACGGGTCTCAGGTTGGGCCAGACATTGCTCTATCTTTATCCCTGCACATCTTGTAGGTAAAGTAAATTTTGGGTCAGAGTTGTTGAGGGTGGGTTGGTGTTGTCCTCCCTCCACTGGGAGTTTTCTCTAGTTACAGGGTGTCCTCCTCTGTCTCTGTGGCCCCTGCTCCTAGTAGTCTCAGGTAGAGTCAGCCCTGTATCCTCATAGAAGCCAACCTTGTTGTAGGTCTCCAGCTTGTCACAGACATGTCTCTCCTAAGGTTTCTCTTTTCTCTGCTGGTCCTCTGCCGTTCTGCCCAGGCTCTAGCCAGGTCTGATCTCCACCCCCATTTTCCCCCAAGCTCCCTCTCCTGTCCTATTCCCTCCTTTCAACCACTTCTGCTGTCTATGCCATTTCCCGTTCTGAATGAGATTTATGCATTCTCCATTGGGTCCTCTTTATTACTTCTTTTCTTTGGGTCTGTGAATTTTAGTATGTCTAGCCTATACTGCATGACTAAAATGTGCTTATGAGTGAGTACATACCACCATCTGTGTCTTTCTGGGTCTGGGTTACCTGACTCAGGATGATTTTTTTCTAGTTACATTTATTTTTCTGAATATTTCATGATTTACCTGTTTTTGTTTTAATAAATTTATTTATTTTTATATCAATCACAGGTTAGGTTTTTTGCATCCCATGCGTAGCCCCCTCCCTCACTCCCTCCCACCCTCCCCAACCCTCCCTCATCTCCCCCCGAACCCCTCCAAGTCCACCAACTGGGGAGGATCTCCTCCCCTTCTATCTGACCCCAGATCATCTTGTCTCATCCGGGCTGGCTGCAATGTCCTCCACCGGGATCTAGCCAGGCTGTTACTCCCTGGCATATATGGGGGAGAGTCGAAGAGTCAGCCATCAAGTTCAAGATGGAAACAGTCCCTGTTTCCCTTACTAGGGTCTTCAGTTCACCAATGAGTTATCATGGGCAACATCTGAGCAGGGGTTCTAGGCCATATCCATACATGGTCCCTGGTTGGAGAAACTGTCCCATATACAACCCTTGTGCCCTGCTCAGTTTGATCTTTGTGGAGCTCTTGTTCTCCCCAAGTCTTACTAACTTCCCCTATATTTATTATTACTTCCAGCCCTCTGCCAAGG
>CM053759.1:47065892-47091902 GCA_028658305.1 Pachyuromys duprasi
ACTGTGTCTCCTATATTGGTTGTTTCCTCTCTGTTTATCTTTAATTGTTCCTCTATGTGGGCAGTTAAATTCTTCTCCATTTCTTTGAGGGCCTTGTTCATTTCCTCTTTTTGTTCCTCCAATATCTGCATAATCATAGCTTTAAGATAATTTTCCTGTGTCTCCGCTGAATTAAAATCTCCACTGCTTTTGGGTGTTTCTTGTGGGGCCATGGTGTCCTGATTTTTGTTGGGTGAGTTCTTTCGCCGATTTCTGGGCATTTGTTTATATATAATCAAGGAGCTGTTTGTGTTTTAAGGCTGAACTTCAGACTGGAACTGTTAATCTCTTGTGTCAGGAGTAATCTTCAAGAAGATCAGGGAGTTTTGGTGGTTTGTTTGTGTGTTGTCTCATTTGAACTCTGTTGTGGGCTCTGTGTGGCCGGCTTTGTGCTCTGTGCTAGAAGCTGTGAGCACTGCAGGCTGGTCACCCTTCTGGTCTGAAGGCTTTGCTCCTCTCTCTGTGCTAAATGCTGAGTGTCCCGTTTTGAGATGTCAGCTGGGGACTCTGTGCTCTGCCTTGGGCTTGCTGCTAAGGGCTCTCCCCTGGACTAGAGACTTGGCGCCCCCTTCTGGGCCAGGGGCTGTGCACCATGGTCTGAGATGATATTTGGGGCACACACAGTGGTCCTGTATTGGTTGCAGGCATTGCCGAGCAGTGTGCATCTGCTGTATGCAGGCCTGTCTGAAATGGTGCCCAAGGCCTTCTCAGACCAGCCTGTGGACACACACAGGAACTGAGGTGGTCGCTGGCGGACCTGTGCACTCAGGCTGGTTAAAACTGTCTCCTAGGCCCTCCTAGTCCGAGGTGTTTCTGGTGGACCAGATGGTGTGCACCTGCGGAATGCCTGCTGGTAGAAGCAGAACTGCCTGTGGACACACACACACACACACACGGACTGAGGTGGTCGCTGGCAGGCCTGAGCAGTGTGTGCCCCACAGTGTGCAGGCCAGTCAAAACAGTCTCCTAGGCCCTCTCAGTCTGGTTCGTGCTCCCAGAGGCACACACAGGGACTGAGGTGGTTTCTGGCGGAAGTGATTGGTGTGAGCCTGGTGTATGCCTGCTGGGTCTTTCTCTGACTCGCCTGTGGACTCACACACAGACTGAGGTGGTTATTGGCGGACCCGCAGTGTGCAGGTCAGTCAAAATGGTATGTGGTTCCTCCTCAGTCTGGCCCAGAGGCTGTGAGGCCCAGTCTGGTATTGCAGCTGTGGGCGCCCAGCGCGGCTGCTCGTTCAGATCAGAGCTGTGTGCTGCTGGTCACCCAGAGATTTTTCCGGGGAATAACTGGGTGTCCCTAGAATTTTCCCACTTCATTTCCTCGCCATAGGAGTTCCGCTCACCTGGCAATCACAAATGCCGGTTTTTTAGGTCCCAGAGTTCAGTCTCCTGGTCGCTGCGTTGTTTCTGCTGTCCTACTCCTCAGACACAGTGTTCTCTCCTGGCAGCCATCTTCGATCCCTCCTCGATTTACCTGTTTTTAATAGCTAAGTAGCATTCTATTTTGTAAATTTACCGCAGTTTCTTTATCCAGTCTTTGAGGGACATCTAGGTTGTTTGTTTTTAGAAAGAAAAAAGCTGCCAGGGGCACAGTTGAGCAAGTGTCATTGTGGTTTGGTAGAGCATCTTTTGGGTATATGCCCAGAGTGGTATAACTGGGTTTTGACATAGGGCTATTAATCAGGACCCATTAAATAGAAATGTAATAAATTACTACACCACTAATTACGTTGCTAGCTTCTCTCATTTTTCAATCAACTGCCATGGTATATTTTTGATAAGTATGTCAAAATCAACCTGATTTTTGCTGATAGGGCCCATCTTCCTGACTTCCACTCACCTTCTTTTCACCTGTTATCAGAGACATCAGAGGAAGTGTATCCCTAAGTTGTCTTTAGTAGTTCTGAAATGTGCTGAATTAGACTCAAAGTGGCTGCAGCTTAAGCCATATCCATATACTAGCTCTCATTTCTTATATCCTTGAAAGCGTGACACTTTTATGTGTACTGCATTTTGCTAATCTCATGGATGAAATATTGCATTATTTTAGCTTCATTTCTATTTCTCTGATTGTAACAAGACAGATCTCCTCATCACTCATTTACCATAAAATTGTTGTTCTCCCTCTGGTGCACATAAGGATAAATTAGCTTTGATGGAGATAGAATAGCCTCATTTTCTTCTAGCATAAACATTGTAACTCTTACTTTCCTTTTATATTACTTGAGATCACAAAAACATATCTCAGTTCTGTTTAAGTAGGAGATTGTGTTAGTACAGGAAAAACAGACTTGCTAGTCTACATTTCCTTGAGAATTCGCTCACAATCAAATGACTTCTCTGTTTTTACATATTTATTCTATGAATAAATTTATTCAATATCATCCACATCATATAGCATTCCAGAAGCTACATACTTAACTAAAACAATCCTAACTAATTCTCTTACATATCAGAAATGTTACTTTTGTGTTGGAACTCAGACTGTAAATGAGAAGGCTACAGAATATACATTGTGTCTTAAATCCTAGGAGGAACTTAAAGAAATGAAACATGAAGTGTAGAAAAACTTAACTCTTCCCTTTGTAGAAAGCATTAGAAAAATTAACAGAAAACCTGAGGTCCTGCTTGCAATACCTTCTTTAGAGTCATCAGCTATGTCAGAGCACCATCAGCTTTCTGAGACACAATCTAAAAATACTTATAAAGTATATTCAAATATGAGAAATATAGCAACTAAGCAAAAGAGAGGCTTACATGTTTCTCTTTGCTGAGTTAGATTTCTAAGTCAAACATTTCTTCCATGACCCATCTCAGAGTATTATTTATATTGTTTTATAATTTTTAGACATATATATATATATATATATAACTATTCAAGGAAAACTCTTGTAATTAAATACAATTTTATTCTACGATAATTAATGTCAACTGGAGCATAAACAAGTATTCTTTTAGAAAATATCACTTATTTGCTTGTCTACTTCAATATGACTTACTGAGAAATTCCATCAATTGACTCTGAGAAGCTGAGTAAAGATGAAAAATGGATATGAATAATTAAACTACTTGGAATCCTGTTTGGAGTAGGGAGAAGGGAAGTTTCTATTTCCCTGCACATGTTGAAAGGTTTCATTCATTTCTGTTTTTTTTTTTAATTTATGCTAAACGCTTGACCACTTTCATTATTTCTTAGAATAGTTTTCCAAATGGTAATAGTAGTGTAATAAGTATTCTGTGCTTTGACTTGAGTGCTCAGGAGAGTGTAGATTGAATTCTTTCTGTTCCTAGATCTCCTTGAATTGAGTATTTCCTCTATTACTTGGCTAGCATTCTCTTGCTCTGGTAACCTTTCTCCACAATCATGAATCCTGGAACAGCTACTTATAAAGTATGGTGGAAATGAGGTTTTGCCACAGTAGCATATTTTTTCTTATGTAGATAATTAAGTATTCTTAGTAAAAGAGTTATATCTACAGTTGTTGGCTGCTTGAACTATCTCAATGTTCAGTTTTCCTCATCTCCCTCCAACTTCCTAACAATCAAGATGAATTGACCACTAAAATCTAACCTACTGCATTGTGTCCTGCATTTCAATACCTTTTCACTATGAATACACTATTCATATAAACTTTACACTTGAAGTTCTCTAGATAAAACTTTTGTTTGTCATTTAAATAAAATACATTAAATCTAAAAAAAAATAATAAGAAGTTTATAAGGAGTATTTGAAGGAGAATTTTCTCCTTTGCCTCCAAAGTATTATACATTTTTTTACAACTTCCCTTGATGCTAAATGTATTACTTTAGGTCTGGAAATATGACTCATTGGAAAAGAATACTCACTGCTCTTGAAGAGGGCCTGAGTTCAACTCCCAGCACACATGTGACAGGTCCCCACTGACTGCTACTCTACTTACAGGGAACCTGACTCCCTCTTTTTAAATCTACCAAGGCACTGCAAGCATGTGTTGTACATACATTCACTTACATTTGTAGATGTCTTGCTAATGGAATCAGAAGAACTTAATTTACACAGAACTCCAATGGAGTTTCACAATTTTCATGTGAAAATCACAAACTGAATTAAAGAAAGCCTTTAACTTTCATCCAGCATCCACTGTTCCACTTGAAAAAAAATCCTTCCGGTATGACCATGGTGATCCTTTTTCATAAGAAAATGAGAATTAGCAAAATCCAGTCATAAAATTCAAATATAATATTAAACAAAAACCCAACAATAACAAAATGGAAAAAAATTCTCTTACTACAATATTGTTCTTAATTTAAATATAAGTCATCTAATTCCAGGATGTACACAGACTGCTTAACTATTTGAAGTTTGTACTTGATGATAGAAACATTTTTGCCTGTGAACAGAAATGAGACACTTATACAACTTCTCTTCCTTTCAAAAAGAAAAACAAGAAATATACCTATTCTGTTTGCTGTTTTCTTTTTCTACTAACCTGATAACATAAATTTGATGTCCAGTACACCATGCAGCTATGTGTTGAATATGATGTCCTCTCTCTTTGCCTGCCCAAGACATGCCCAACAGAAAATGGTGTTCCTAATCTGCATCTCCATTTACTGCCATCAGGCAAGAAAAAGTACTTACTTTGGTTGCAGCCTTAATGTGGATTTTTCTTTTATTTTTGAGATTATATTGTGATTATAACATTTCTCTCTTCCCAAAACAGGTACATATCCAAACTGATAGAACTGATTCTTGAAGATTCAATACTAGGAGTAATAAATTTCAATTATTAGAAATAATTTAGTCAGGATTTATTAGTACATGCGAGTTGAAGCCCCTCTGAACTTCCCTTTCTCAAACACCTCTTCTATTCCTTCCCCCTTTCAAACTGATAGCTTCTTTTTCTTTATTATTGTTACACATATATGTGATACATATAGATGATATACATCATATATATAAATAATAAGTATATGTCATATATATAGCACCTTCAAAATAATTTTTTTTGTTTGTGTACATATGGTTTCAAGGCTGACCATTCTGCATTGGGCAACTAAACTAATGTTGAACTTACCCTTAGCAGAGGGTAATTCTCCTTTTCCCAGCATTCATTAGTTGCTTGCAGTTCCTTGTTTAGGGTTAGACACCCATAAACATTTTCCCCTTCAGTGTTAACATGTACATTGATATTGCCATCCGCCCCCATGTTGTTTATTCTACCATTTCTGGGAGAGACCAATTCCCAGCAGATTCCTGTCATTCTGACTCTTATGATCTGCCTTCTTTCCTTGATATTCTCTTAACATCTATACTGGAACTACAATACAGATGTATCAGTTGGGGCTGAGGTCCTCAAAAAACTGTTGGTCTCTGTGTTGTGTTCAGTTATATAATACATTTTTTCAACAGATGTGGTTTCTTTTTTAATTTTAATTTTTGTATTAATTTTAGTTTATTCATTTTTTATCCCAGCTGTAACCCCCTCCCTTATTCCCTCCCAACCCCACCCTCCCTCTCTCATCTCCTCCCATGCCCCTTTCCAAGTCCCCTGATAGGGGAGGACTTCTTCCCCTTCCATCTGACCCTAGCCTATCAAGTCTCATCAGGACTGGCTGCAATGTCCTCCATTGTGGCCTTGCAAGGCTGCTTCCCCCTCAAGGGGAGGTGATCAAAAAGCCAGCCATTGAGTTCATGTTAGAGACAGTCTCTGTTCCCCTTACTAGGGACTTACTTGGATACTGAGCTGCCATAGGCTACATCTGAGCAGGGGTTCTAGGTTATCTCCATAAATGGTCCTTGGTTCGAGTATCAGTCTCAGAAAAAAAACCTGTGCCCATATTTTTTTGGTTCTGTTGCTCTCCTTGTGGAGCTCTTGTCCTCTCCAGGTCTTACTAACTCTCCCTTCTTTCCTAACATTTTTTTATTTAATACATTATTTAATACATATTTTACTTTGCTTCATATTTTGAGAACTGTTTTTTTGGATATAATCTCTATAGTTTCTGTTTTGCATGATTGCTCTATATGTAGTGGTTTTTAGAAAGATGTGGAACATTTAAGAGGTGGAATATGTCACTAGCTAGTGGAAATATGTCAGTTGGAATAGACCTATGAAGGTTATAGTCAAAATTTGCACTCCTGTCTGCTTCCTAGACTCCCACTGTGTGTGACCAGGGCCCTGCTATTATAAACACAGCTTCTGTGTCTCCCTCCACATCCCCCCATGAGAGAGTGAGGTCTGAATCCCTGACCTCAAAGAAACTTTCCTCTTTGACAGTTCCTCTTCTAAGTTATTCAGCTATTACAACAATAATAAGCAATGCATGTCAGTGTTTATTTTTATAGGCAGGTTATGCTGACGTTTAAACAGATAAATTATTGCTTATTTATTTTGTATTTAATTAACTAAACACATTCACATTGTTTTTCTATTAAAAGTTCCATTCCATGTTCTTTTGAATTTCTTACTTTCTGTGTATTCAATATTCACTGGCCTTTTGGGGCATAGAGAAATTTTTTTTAAACCCTGTTACTAGGTGTTTCAATTAGAGTCACCATCATAGCCTCCCAGTTGCCTACACTGTAGCAGGTCTCCAGCTGGTTTCTCTTCTCTATGTAAGCCCTCTGCCTTCCCAAGCAACTTCCCTGATTTTCCCAGGTCTGATAACAACCCTCATTTCTCTCCTTGCTTCGTCTGTTCTCCTGTCCTCTCTCTTCAACCACCTCCGCTGTCTATTCTATTTCCACTTCTGAATGGGAATTAAACATCCTCCCTTGGGTTCTCCTTGTTACTTATCTTCTTTGGGTCTGTAAATGGATTCTGTTGTCTGATTTTCGATCACTTTTTTCTAGCAGGGATAGCTCACTAGGCCACAGAGGAAGAGGATTTGCTCACTCCTGATGCAACTTTATAGGCTGGGGTGGGCGAATCCCCTTCTCTGAGGAGTTGGGAGGGGTAAAAGAAGAAACAGGAAGGAAGAGACCAGGAGGAGAGGAAGGAGGCTATGACATGGGATGGAAAATGAATAAAGAAAAATTAAAGTTAAAAAAATTTTAACAATATTTCTATTAAATTTTATTAAATGTGAGTGTTGAAAATATTGCATTAATCTGGGTCCATGGGTCTTTTCTGAGACTGACACTCCAACCAAGGACCTTGCACTGAAATAACCTAGAACCCCTGCACAGATGTAGCCCATGGCAGCTCAGTATCCAAGTGGGTTCCTTAGTAAAGGGAACAGAGACTGTCTCTGACATGAACTCAATGTCTGGCTGTTTGATCACCTCCCCCTGAAGGGGGAGCACCCTTGTCAGGACACAGAGGAAGACAATGCAGCCAGTCCTCATAAGTCCTGATAAGCTAGGGTTAGATGGAGGGGAGGAGGACCTCCCCTATCAGTGGACTTGGAGAGGGGCATGGGAGGAGACCACAACAAAGTATTTAAATAGTGATAATATCTCAGATTTATATATGTTTTAACTTGCATTTTTCTTCTTTTACTAGCTATAAATAGACTACAATATTCTATTTTACATTTTGATTAGTCATAATATAATAATTTTAATATATCTGTGATATAGGAATTTGGTGATGTGCATAAAATTAAGATACATTAATTGAATTTAATTTTTATACAAAACAAATAATAAATTCTCAGTGATAAAAATAAATTGAAACAGGTCTAGTAGTTGAAAAGACATAAATATAAAACAATTATATATAATAAAATATACACTGTAACAAAACTTTTTATGTTGAGTGATTTTATATATATGGGTACTTTGTCTGCATGTACATCTGCACACCAGAAAATGGCATTAGGCAGTTATGAGCTGCAGTGCGTGTGCTCAGGATTGAACTCAGGACCTTCAAAAGAGCAGCGAGTGCTCTTAACCACTGAGCCACCTCCCCAAGCCCCTGTAATAAAACTTTTAAACTAGTTTTTTGTGATTATAGTAAATTTTCACATAAGCAATTATTACGCATTAAGAAAAAAAATTGAACTGTGTAACTAGTGCCTAATTCGGTCTGTGGTAGACTTTGGTGAGAAATCATATTAGATAACTTTGTACTTCAACATAGAACCTGCATACTTTATATACTAATTTTATATGGTATAAACAAGAAAATTTAATTTATTTAATTATAAGTAATTTTATTCTTGAAAATAATTTTAGATTGATTTATATGTGTATATACTTGAATGTATTTCAACTGACCTAGTTTAACATGAATAAAAGTAGAATTTATTATTTTATATAGAATACACAGACCTAATTCTCACTACTGTAACAACTTTCTCTGACACTGTGGCATTTTTTGCAGTTTGGATACGCTTATTAAACAGAGCACTGGAGGCCTATTGTATCTTTACATCTAGTTGAAAAGAAATAGTCCTTAATCAGGGTTTACCAAATCAGTTAGTGATACTCATTCTTTCTGTCTGTGTTTGACCTTTGAATTAAAAAAAAAAGAACTGTAATGAAATTTTAGTTATAGACTATACCTTAAAAGGGGGGCAAGTTACATGTTAAAGCTATAATTAGTAAGATTTAGTTCCATTTTGAGGAATATTTTCCGTATAAGCATTTGAAGTTATTAAGATAACTAAATAAAAAGATTCTCAAGTAATGGTATAATGAGATAACTTACTTGAGATATGTTTTAATAAACATTTCCAGTAGTTCTTCTAATTCATTTTCCTAATGATACAGTCAGCCCAATTGTTTTATTGATGTCTTGCTCCCACTAAAATTCTATAGGACACAAAAATATAGGTTTAGTGAGCATAGTTCTAGATAATCATGGACAGTCAATTTAAAAAGCTGGAAACAGGATGAAAATGTTCATAATTGTACCAAATCTGTTACAAACACTAAAACTGATTTGACTTCAGAGTAAGGGCTAAAAGCATATTCAATGTACTAAAAAGCAGAAATCTGCACTATATTGTTCAGTATGCTATTATTACTGCAAGTATATCATTTCCCCTTCAGATTGCATTGCAGTAGGTTTTAAGAAAATGATTACAATCAATCTTTTAATATCTTGAGTGCAGCTCGTTGTTAGCTGAAGGTAGGAACTTTCGTTTGTCTTAACTGTGTCCTGGTGTGTAGAGATACCAGGTTTTAATTAGATCACAATTTCAAATATTTTCCTCTTATAGTTATACCAAACTTATCACAAAAACCAGTATTAGTAGAGTAGAAGAGTAGGGGTTGGAGATTTTGATGGAATATTCATGGACCTTGCCATTTCAAGCCAAAGTGCCAGACATTTCAGTAATCTTAAGACATATATGGAGAGAAAAATGAGAAACACACCAGATGTTTAAGTCACTTAAATAACTCTTATCTTTAAATACATGCTAGATTAAACAGCTATTCAATTAATATCAAAGCAAATGTAATTCTATAACTATTCCACAAATTAAAATTTTAATTAAAATTTGAGTGTTTTATATAGCTACAAGCCAGCTGAAGATCATTTCTAGGTTCATAGCATGTTGCAGCCTGGAATATATGAGTCTTCCCCCAAATAGTTTGGTTCAGAAATTAGTTATTCTTATATATGTTTTTTATATACATATGTAGGCCTAGTTATTCAGATGCTACTGTATTTGGGGTTTTTAAAACTTATACCTCTCTTCCTATCCCCCCAACCCAGGTAGGGGAACAAAATGGGTTAGTGGGGACAGAAGGTGAAGTTTTCTTTACTATTTCTTGTTGGGTAGGGTAGTAGGATTCTTTTGGGGACAATACTAACATCTAAAGTTAGGATAAGCAGAAGTTTGGGTAGCTAGCAAGCCAGCAAGAGCAGTAAGTAGTACTCCTCCGACTCCTCCCAGATGCTGGGCTTTCCTTCCTTTGGGTTATCATATCTATACCACCCCCACAAGTCCTCAGAATTCAATTAATTCCAGCTGGCAAAGACCATTCCCCTGCACTAAGTACTAATCAGCTGTGAACAAACTAAAACTCCCCACTTAGAATTATAACAAAAACATCCTTACATATCATATACCAGAATGTCCACAACGTATACATATTTTAGATTACAATTATTACTATAAGGAGTGAGCTAACACACTAATTAGCTCTTTCTTTAACTCTGAAAAAAAGTCAAATTTCATAATCGCCATGACAATAAAACCAAGTAACATTTAAGTTAAAGTTTTCATCTCTTTAGACTGTTTAGACTCTTTAGACAGACAAAATTATCTCCATACCTTGATGTATGGAGACATGAAACAGAAGAATGCTCACAGTGATCCATTATGTAAATCAGTATTTGAAGGTTATTTTATTTATAGCCCATTTCATTTATTCTTATTTGAAAAGAAAAGTACATGTGCATTTTCCTATCTTGTGTGTCCTTCCTTTTATGCTGCTTATTCTATGGAAGTCTCTGAACAGTTTTAGGCAGAAATTTATGCAGGGATTTTTGTGAACAAGTGTACCATTGTACGTAATTTATTACTTCCTCTTCCCTCTCTTTGGTCATCATTATTTGTCAAAGATATTCATGTCATGTGTGTCCCCTTAAAAGAAATGGATATTTTCTCAATAGGTATCACTTACCAAAGTTGAATCAAGTTCAGATGAACAATTTAAATAAACTTAGTGAAATATAAGCAGTCATTAAGAGATTCCCAACAAAAAATTAAACAAAACAAACACACAACAAAGCAAACTTCCAGGGCTAGATGGTTTTAGTGTGGTATTCTAATACACTTTTTAAAAAAAGAGTTAATGCCGGTACTCCTCAAATTACTCCACAAAACAGAAACAGAAGCAATGTTACCAAATTAATTTTGTGAGGCCACAGTTACCCAGATACCTAAACCACACAAAGAATCAAGAAAGAAACAGAATTACAGACCAATTTCTCTTACGGTCATAGATACAAAAATAGTGAACAAAATGTCTGCAAACAATTTCCAAGAATGCACTAAATGATATTACACCAAGATCAGGCAGGCTTCATCCCAAAGATCCAGATGTGGTTCAATATAAGAAAATCAGTAAATGTGATCTAACACATAAGCAAAACAGAAATTGAAAATCACATGATTATCTCATTAGATGCAGAAAAGACCTTTGATCAAATCCTGGAAAAGGATACAGGGGCATGTGTCAGAATATTAAAGCAGTTTACAGAAAACCTATAGCCAACATCAAATTAAATGTAGAGAAACACAAGCAATTCCACTGAAACCAGAAAAAAAATATGTTGTCCAATCTCTCTCTGGATCTATGTAATAAAGTATGTTGGGGATTGGTCTGGTGCTTGATTTTGATGATAATTACTGACCCTAAAGAAGTCAAGTTTTTGCCCAGATACACCTATCCTTGTTGTGTAAATCTGACTAAGACATTATTTCTGATTGGTTAATAGCCAAAAAAAGAAAAAAGAAAAGGCCTGTACCTGGGTAGGGTGGTAGGAGGGAGGTGTGGCTAAGATGCCCAGGCTTTGGGGACAGGAGAATCATGGGAAGGAGACTGACAGAGGCTAAGAGAAGAGAGGGCATGAACAATGATGGGTTTAGCATGGAAAAAGAACCATGTGGGCTTGGAGGAAGGATTCCGAAAGTGATGTGGAAAGGAATGATACAGATGAAGGATAAGCAACTATTTATAGAATTGTGGATAGGAAGAAGCCCAATTAGGAATGATCAAAGTTAATAGAATGAGATGCAGACTGGAGGATATACAGATAGCATAAGCAGGAATAACTGCCCATCCCAAGGTGTTATAAAGCAATTATAATATGTAACAGGTGCCTTGTCTTTATTTGATTGTGAAAGCAGGTGACTACTACCAGTGTAATAATCATAGGGCTAATAATAAACATGTTTAGCCCAAAAGCCTTTAACAACAACACAGTACTTGAATTCTTAGCTAGAGCAGATGTCATAGCTTTTAGTTTAGGATATTTATGGGATTCTTGAGTGTGAGAATTAGTGGGTTTCTGAATCTTGTGACTCTTCTTGGGACTCTTTCTATTGGGTTGAATTGTCTAACTTCAAAATGATAGTTTTTGCTTCATTGCATTACATTTAATTTTGTCCCGTTTGATAATTCATAGAATCCTGTTATTTTCTAATGAGAGACAGAAAGGGAGTGTATTTGGAGGATAGGGGAGGTAGAGAAGAACTTAGTTATGAAGAGAGAGGAAAAACTATAAGTAGTGTGTATGAGAAGAGAACATAATCTACATCCAAAGAAAAGAAAATGTGCCTGTGAGAGATGCATTTACCTATTCACAACAATTTTCTCTGACATCCCTGAAGAACAGTAGCATACAAGTATAATAAGTTGATTTTATGTAAGTTAAAGTGGGTATAATAACTCCTCAATGGTATAATAAAGCCAGGTTCTCTAGAGAAAGAATTGTGCCACAAGTATGCTATATAAAAATCATGTCATTGGCTGTACATGGTGGTACACACCTTTAGTTCCACCACTTAAGAGGCAGAAGCAGGCAGATCTGTATGCGTTCAAGACGAACATTATATTCATAGAGTTACAAGGCAGCCAGATATGTACAGTGAGGACATATATCAAAACAAAAAACTACAGCATACAAAAATCACATTTTAATTTCCAAGCACAGCATTACCTGACAATTAGAAACTTATCAGTACATACTATCACTGCTATCTACCATCATGAGTTGACTATTCAATACATAATTTTTATTTATTTATTTATTTGTTTGTTTGTTTGTTTCATGTTTATGCCTGTTGTTAATTGAGGCCAATTAAAGGTTCACTGTATCTGAAATTGTGGCCAGCTGTGGGACACAGTGTATGCCCTGGGGACTGATAGGGTCCTCTGCAAGAGCAGCACTTGCTATAAACTACTGATCCATCTGTCCATTCCTTAACATAAAATTTTTAGTGTATGTATATCTACACATATATTCTTATATATTTGGAGAAACCCAGCACTCTAAAACAAGAGAGAAGGAAGAGGAGTAAAAAATGTAAAGAGAGAATTCTGGATAAACTTATAGATTAAAAAACATATCACCAAAGAGTTGGTTATGTGTCTTAATATTTGCTTTGATACACTGTTAGGTAGAGTCTTTCCAAGGCCCTCTGTAGTAGGCTCTTGCCCTGCTACTTGTTTTCGCCTACATCCAATTCCCATCCCATTTGTCTTTCTAAGTGAGGATTAATCCTCTTACCCCAGGTCCTCTTTCTTGTTTATCTTCTTTAGGTATATAGATTTCAGTATGTTTATCCTATCTTATAGGTCTATATGAGTGAGTATATACCATGTGTGTCTTTCTGCTTTTGGGATACCTCACTCAGGATGATCATTTCTAGGTCCCACCATTTGCCTGAAAAATTCATAATTTCCTCATTTTTAATTGCTGAGTAGTATTCCATTGTGTAAAAATACCACAATTTCCATATCCATTCCTCAACTGAGGGACAACTGGGTTGTTTCCAGGTTCTGGCTATTATGAATAAAGCAGGTACAAACGTAGTTGAGCAAATATCCTTGTTGTGTACTTTAGCATCTTTTAGTTATATGCCTAGGAATGGTATAGCTGGTTGAAGAATCACTATCCCTAATTGTCTAAGAAAGTGCCAAATTGATTTCCAGAGTGGTTGTACAAGTTTACATTCTCACCAGCAATGGAGGAGGGTTCCTAGCAGTGTATCAGAGCAAATATTAAGACACATAACCACCCCTTTGGCAGAGTGCAGGGAATTATATGAAAGAAGGGTGAGTTAGTATGACCAGGAGAGGACAGGAACTCCACTAGGACCAAATGTATCAGGGCACAGGAGTCTTTTATGAAACTATTTCTCCAACCAAGGACCATGTATGGATATAACCTAGAACCCCTGCTCAGATATAGCCCATGGTAGCTCAGTATCCAACTGGGTACCATAGTAAGAGGAACAGGGACTATTTCGGACATGAACTCAATGGCTGGCCCCCCCGAGGGAGGAGGAGCCTTGCTAGGCCATTGAAGAGGACATCGCAGTCAGTCCTGAAGAGACCTGATACGCTAGAGTTAGGTAGAAGGGGAGGAGGTCCTCCCCTAAGAGTGGACTTGGAAAGGAGCAGAGAGGAGATGAGGGAGGGTTGGGGGGATTGGGAGGGAATGCGGGATGGGGCTACATCTGGGATACAAAGTACATAACCTGTGATTAATATAAAATAAAAATGTTAATAAAATAAAATAAAATATCAACTCATTTAATCAGCACAAAAAAAAACATATCACCAAAAGCTGCACAAATAAACTGAGAATTAAAAACAAAACAAACAAACAAACAAACAAATAAAACAATGGTCCTTGGAGAATTAATCTCAGAAAAGATCCCTGTGCTCAGATTTTTTGGTTCTGTTGTTCTCCTTGTGGAGCTCCTGTCCTCTCGATGTCTTACTATTTCCCACTTCTTTCATAAGATTCCCTGCACTCTGTCCAAAGTTTGGCTATAAGTCTCAGCATCTGCTTTGATATCCTGCAGGGTAGAGTCTGTGGTAGGCTCCTGTCTTGTTTTCTGTTTTCTCCTTCTTCTGATGTTCATCCTCTTTGCCTTTCAGAATGAGGATTGAACATCTTACCCAGAGTTCTCCTTCTTGCTTAGCTTCTTTAGGTGTACAGATTTTAGTATATTTATCCTATATTATATGTCTAATATCCACTTATGAGTGAGTATATACCCTGTTTGTCTTTCTGCTTCTGGGATTCCTCACTCAGGATGATCTTTTCCAGTTTCCACCATTCGCTTGCAAATTTCATAATTTCCTTGTTTTTCATTGCTGAGTCATATTCTATTGTGTACATTTACCACAATTTCTGTATCCATTCCTCAACTGAGGGGCATCTGGGTTGTTTCCAGATTCTGGCTATTACAATAAAGCTGCTACAAACATGGTTGAGCAAACATCCTTGTTTACTTGAGCATCTTTAGGACATATGCCTAGGAGTGGCATAGCTGGATCTTGAGGTAGCACTATTGCTAATTGTCTGAAAAAGCACCAGATTGTTTTCCAAATTGGTGGTACAGGGACTGTCTCTGACATGAACTCATTGGCCTGCTCTTTAATCACCAACCCCACAGGGGGGAGCAGCCTTACCAGGCCACAGAGGAAGACAATACAGCCACTCCTGATGAGACCTGATAGACTAAGATCAGAATGAAGGGGGAAAAGGCCTCCTCTATCAGTGGACTGGGAGAGGTACATGGGTAGAGAAGAGGGAAGGTAGGTAGGGTTGTGAGGGGAGGAGGGAGGGAGCTACAGGTGGGATACAAAGTAAATAAAGTATAATTGATAAAAAATAATTCATGACATATGTATCATCGTGGCTTTTTGTAAGTTTTGTTTAATTATAATAATAAATAGCTAAATTGTTAAAAACAATAAGGTTTATTGCAATGAGTGAAATATCTGAAGAAAAAATCAAAACATATTAGTAAAATCTTTATTAAAAAGCATTTAGGAGAGTTGTGGCTGCAGCTCAGCTGGACTTCACTGTTGTCACCAGACTGGTGAGTGGATTCCCAGGGGGGAATGTTCTCTACTGCACAGGAACATCCTAACAACAGTGACCAAGGTATGACAAACTATGCTTTAGCAATGGGATGAGGAATACCTTTGAGCAGAGAGATAACAGTGAAGGCTGTAGAAACTGAAGCAGATGTGTAATATGGTTGACTGAAGCTAAGCTTCTCTATGTGTCCCTTGGAGAGAACATCCTAGGAAGGAATCTCACATTCAGGCATGGCAGAACAGTGATTTGGAAGTACAGGGTTTGAATCTGTTTTGAAGCTGGTCTGTGGATAGGAGACATCCTTGTGACAAAGATAAGCTAGCAGGTCTGAGGTTCTATATCACCTGAGAGCCTTGGTTACAAATAGCTAGTTTTGGAAAGAATGATTCCTGAAATTTCCATACATGATGTAAACCATTAACAGGTGGTCTAAGAGCTGGGAATTCCTACAGAAAACTGTAGGTCTATACAGAAGTCCTTCTTACCCTGAAAAGCATACTTGACACACTTGGTGGAATTACTGAGCCTAGCAACACTACCAACGTTTGTGGAAACTGCAACAGAAGACAACTCATGATGAAAGAGAAACCATGTTGTTCCAACTAAGAAGGAAAACTGACTTGGTTATACTATCCTCTACTTCATCCTTTCATGGTTTTTTTAATGTAATTTATTTATTTTTATATTAATCACAGGTTAGGTACTTTGCATCCCAGGCATAGCCCCCTCCCTCATTTCCTCCCACACTCCCCATCCCTCCCTCATCTCCCCGCCCCCTCCAAGTCCACCAAAAGAGGAGGACCTCCTCCCCTTCCATCCTACCCCAGTTCATCTTGTCTCCTAAGGGCTGGCTGCAATGTCCTCCCCTGGCATCTAGCCAGGCTGTTACTCCCTGGCGTGTATGGGGGAGGGTCAAAGAGCCAACCATCGAGTTCATGACTGAAACAGTCCCTGTTCCCCTTACTGAGGTCTTCAGTTGGACACCGAGCTACCATGGGCCACATCTGAGCGGGTTTCTAGGCCATATCCATACATGGTCCTTGGCTGGAGAAACTGTCTCGTAAAAGACCCCTGTGCCCTGCTCAGTTTGGTCTTTGTGGAGCTCTTGTTCTCCCCAAGTCTTACTAACTTCCCCTATTTTCATTATTATTCTCAACCCTCTGCCAAAGGCTTGGTTGTGAGTCTTAATATCTGCTTTGATACATTGCTATTCTGATCCTTTCAGAGGCCCTCTTTGGTATGCTCATGTCCTTTTGCTTTTCTCCTACATTCAATGTCCATCCCATTTGTTCATCTAAAGGAGCATTGATCATACCAACCTGGGTCCTCCTTCTTGTATATCTTCCCTAGGTGTATAGATTTCAGCATGACCTTCCTATTCTATAGGTCTATATAAGTGAGTATATACCATATGTTTCTTTCTGCTTTGGGGATACCTCACTTATTTGTACTTGATGTTTTATTTTAGCTTGCATTTGCCTTAAGTACTTTTTTGTCCTGTCATTATCTTTCCTACCCTACTGTGTTCTTTATTATTTTGCCTTCCTCAGTTTTATATTTCATTTTCATTCCCACAATATAATTCTTTCCCCTATTTCAACCCTTTGTAATTTTCCCACATTATTGTTATAATATTTACTACTAAAAACTTATGGACAACATATTATTCCAATGCACAACAAACTATCAAAGTCTCTGGAGCTTAAGATGGACACAGGTGAAGTGTGCAGGTGAAGTATCTTTTACTGCAAATCAATACTTAGGAATGCTCTTGAAACAATGTATCTGCAGCCTTGATTTCATTACCTCTAGGTAGATTTGGAGGAATAAATCACTGTGAAAGACCTCTAGAAATGTGCTAGAAAATGCACTAAACTAAAAGAAACAAAAAACAAACAAAAAAGAAATACAATGGAAAATTGGAGCATATATACATCAGACAATAAGAAAAATACAAAAGCACATACACATATTAGAAAATGAATTAGTCTCCTATATATCAAAAAACAATGTTATTTAAATATCAAAAATTCTTGGAAATGTTTTCAAATCTTTCCTTTTACAAAATCAATAGCAATCTCTATTACTCAAATAAACAGATAAATGAAGTAGCAAAAACAACTTAGGACCTAGACCGGAAGATAGCATAGTAGATAACAAATGGTCACTTATAAAAGAAGATTTGTTGTTATTTGTTTATTTGTTTTTATTATGGAGAAAAATCCGTCAAGGAAATTAAGACACTGGAAAAAACCATATAGGAATTCAATAAATTAATTCGTAAATTAAATTTGGCATCAAGATCAGTAGAAGACATTATCAGTAGTGTAGATTATGCAGAGAAACAATTTTCAGGGATGAAGACAAGGATGAGACAATGATTCATTAAGACACATGTAAAGAAGTGATTAGTGGAAATGGGTCACTTTTCAGAGGGCATTAGACTCATTCAAAATTTCATATCAAAAAATCTAACAATTCTGAAACTCGTTTTCAGAACAATAACAAAAACCCTGAAATTAATAGTAAGGGCATAAGAGATTTATTCACTGAAATTAAAGCAGACATTTCCTGAAAACATACACAAAACACAAAACAAAACGAACAGAAAGGAGGTACTTATTAGCTTGAATAAACTGACCAGAGAAGAATTTCTCCACAATGTGTGTCAGTTTTTCAAAATTACAAAGCAAAGAAATAAGACAGAATGACCAACTCATCTACAAAAACAAAGCCATCACAAACATATCAGACCTCTGTCAGTAGGTCTGAAAGCTAGGAGGGCTGGAAGCTGTGTATTTCAAGTTTCTACATCTTTAAATACGCCTCTTCTGGTTGATCTGCAGTGACATTTTTTCTGCATTTAATTTGCTTTCATCTCATGGCTGATGAAGTTTTATTTTCTAAAGTATCTTTATGCATATTTATTAGTACTTAAAATTACCATATAAAATAATGGCATTTTCACACATAACTTGTTCTTATTTGTTTCAATTTCACATGCCACTCACCTGTTTTCCTGTCTTCCTTCTTGCTGATTCCCTTCCTCTACCAGGGACTCCTCTCTGCTCTTATGCCATACATGTTCTATAACGAGGATGCCCCTATAAACTCATATATTTGAATGTTTGGTCCCATTTGGTGGAACTGTCTGGGATGATTAGGAGGTGTAGCCTCGTTTGAAGAGGAATATCACTAACGGGTTGGCTTTTAGGTTTCAAAGCACACAATTCCCAGTTATCTCTTTCTGCTTAGTACTTGTGGGATCCAATATAAGTGCTTTCCTGACACTTCTGTGTCACACCTGCCTGCCTGCTATCATGATCCCTGGCATGAGGGTTATGGACTCTGATTCTCTGGCATTATGAACCCCAAGCTAAGTGCTTTCTTTTATAAATCTTTTTGGTCATGGTATTTTTGCAAGGCAATGAAAATGTAACTAAGACAGTGACCATCGACACCTTCCATCTTTTTTTTTCTTTTTTAGTTTTATCATCACAACTCCTTACAGGGCTGTGTGTGCATGCATGAATATGTGTACACACACAGCATATATTGCACAAACTAAATACTGATTAAACCATAAGGGTGGCATTTTATGCTTCTGATATCAAAATTCAAGTTCAACTCACTTTCCTGAAAAATTTATGAGCTAATTTTAACTTATAGATTAATAAAATTACTACACACACACACACACACACAAACACACACATTTTTCTTACCCATTTAGTAGAATGGGTCAGTTCCTTAGTTGTTGTGAAAATTGTATCCATAAACACAAGCATATAAATAAAGCTACTGAAATGCTAAGAGTTTTGTGAGTGTACTCTAAAGTTATACAGGGTAGCAAGAAAGTTCTAGTTTTACTGCTCTGAGATGCACCTATACTGATGGTCTTGGTAACTATACACCTTGGATTTCTGTTAAGAATGTCTAAGGGATCTTCGTTCAACAATTCTCCATTCCTCGTTGCCATCTTTTTTCCACAAGAGCTATTCTTTCTTGGGTGAGATAAAATCTCAGAGTAGTTTGTATATAAATTTTCTAGATGACTCAGAACACTGACTAAAATATATTTATGCTCATTTGTATTTTTTTCTTTAGGAAGAATTGTGTATTCAGTTTATTTTGTCAGGTGGATGATTTAATTTTGCTGTTTTATTTTTGGATTTCTGAATATGTTATAGATATTAAAAACTATCTGATGTCTAACTGGCAAATATTTCCTTTATTTCAATAAGCTTAATTTTTACTCTAGTAATTGCTTCCTTTGTTAGTAGCCTTCAATTTCAGATAATCTTATCTCTTAATGATTGTTCCCTATGTACTAGGGTAGTTCTCAGAAATACTATAAAAGTGAAGATATGAAATAGTATACTTGTTAATGAAAAGTAATTGCATTCACCTTGAGGCAAATTCTAAGAGTGAAACTGTGATGGCTAAAAATGTACTCATTCTGGCTGGCACACATGAAAAAAGTGGGGGAGGAGGGGAAATTACTAGGCACTTTTCTCTGTAGTTAACCAGGTTTAATTATAAATATCAAAAATTTTAAATCATTGTAACTAATAGTACATGAATATACATAAATATAAGTACATAAATATAAGAAATACTACATTATGTAAAAATAAAAATAGATAAACAAGAACTAATGACAAAAGACAGAGATAAACAGTATACCATAGGCAAAAAGTATATAATATAAAATTCGTTCAAATACATTCCTAGCAATTATTCAAGTTTAATGAACCAAAATCTTGATAATATTCTTACCTGGATAGGATCAGAGAATGGCAGATGAAAGGAGCACACAAAAAGAACAGGGGTTATGGGTGTTCTCATCCTGAGTATGAGCAGAATGTTTTGTTTAAATATAGATAATACTGAAGAGCCATACAAGCCTGAAAACTAGTTAGTTTGCCAACATACCATCTACTTTCTCTCTCTCTCTCTCTCTCTCTCTCTCTCTGTTTTCCACAAACCAATCCCCCAGTCTCCTTCCTAGATTGTGCATGTGTCGCGGGGGGTGGGGGTGGAGACAGAACACCAGCTGCAGCCTTTACTTACCCCCTGCCTCAACTCTTGTGGATCTTTCAAATCATCCCTTCTTCCTCTATTCCCCCAACCTGTTGTTTGTCCTAGGCCCCAAATCCAGTACTTACCCCTTGCTAACCAAAGGGCCGCTACTGCAGGGCAGCAAGTCAGCTGAAGGCAGACCCAAACCTCTCCTCCTGCACCTGAGATCCTGTCCTGCCAGTCTGATTACCAGTGCTGTAGCTGGAAACCTGCTGTGGATTCCTTTTCCTCGCTGACCCCATCCCTTACAGATCATAAAGACCTTCTCTTCCAAACATGCCTCCTCTAACAATCTTTAAACCCAGCAACCATTCATTCCCTGTGAAAATACTAACTGAGTAGACAGCACAGAGCCATACCATTCTCCTAAAATTCAGAGAGAGAAAACAGAAACCAAAGAACGAAACACACACTCATCAAAGACAAATTTAGAAATTTGGAAACCTAGACTTTGGATCATCCCAAAGCCAGATGCCTAGGATCATCAAAACACAATCAATTGTCTTTATTAGAGCCCAGCTGTCCTAATATAACAGGCCCTGTTTTATTCCAACATAGCTGAAACACAAGTAAAAGACCATAAAAGCAATTAAATAAAGTTGATAGAGGTCTTTAAAAGGAAATTAATAATTCCCTTAAAAATATTAAGGAAAACCCAAACAAACAGAGAAAGTGAAAAAAAATCATTTTAGAAATAAACAGAGAGAAACTTAAATCAATGCTACTGAAATCAGGGACAAGGCAAGGCTGCCTACTCTCTCCATATCTCTTCAACATAGTTCTGGAAGTCCTTGCTAGAGCAATAAGACAATTGAAGGAGATCAAGGGGATACAAATTGGAAAGGAAGAAGTCAAAGAATCACTATTTGCAGATAATATGATAGTATATCTGAGTGATCCCAAAAATTCTACCAGGGAACTCCTAGAGCTGACAAACACCTTCAGTAAAGTGGCTGGATACAACATTAACTCAAAAAATCAGAGCCCTCCTGTATACAAAAGACAAAAGGGTTGAGAAAGAAATTAGGGAAACAACACTCTTCCCAATAGCCACAAATGACATAAAGTACCTTGGTGTGGCCCTAACCAAGAAAGTCAAAGACTTGTATGAAAAAAAAATTACAGTCTCTGAAGAAAGAATTAGAAGAAGATATCAGAAGATGGAAAGATCTCCCATCCTCATGACTTGGCAGGATGAACAAAGCAAAAATGGCTATCTTACCAAAAGCAATCTACAGATTCAATAGAATTCCCATCAAATTACCAATACAATCCTTTACAGACTTTGAAAGAAAAAGTCTCAACTTCATATGAAATAACAAGAAACGCAGATTTGCTAAAACAATTCTCAACATTAAAAGATCTTCTAGAAGTAGCTCCATCCCTGATCTCAAGCTGTGCTATAGACCAACAATACTAAAAACTGCATGGTACTGCCATAGAAAGAGAATGTTGGATCAATAGAACCGAATAGAAGACCCCAAAATAAACCCACACACTTATGGGCAACTGATTTTTGACAAAGATGCCAAAACCATTCAATGGAAAAAAGATAGCATCTTCAACAAATGGTGCTCATCTAACTGGATGGCTACATGTAGAAAAATGCAAATAGATCCATACTTATCAACCTGCACAAAACTAAAGTCCAAGTGGATCAAAGACCTCAATATAAAACCAGACACACAAAATCATTTAGAAGAAAAAGGGGGTAAGAAGTCATTGCTACAAGAGACAACTTCCTGAACAGAGCACCAACAATTAAGGTTCTAAGAACAACAATCAATAAATGGGACCTCATGAAACTGAAAAGCTTCAGTAAAGTAAAGGACACTGTTGTCAGAACAAAACAATGACCCACAGATTGGGAAAGGATCTTCACCAATCAGAGGGCTGATATTCAGTATATATAAAGAACTCAAGAAGTTAAAAAGCAACAAATCAAGTAATCCAATTTTTAAAATGTGGAAAAGAGCTAAACAGAGAATTCTCAATAGAGGAATATTGAATGGCAGAGAAACACTTAAAGAAATGCTTAACATCCTTACTCATCAGGGAAATGCAAATCAAAATGCCCTTGAGATTTCACCTTACACCCATCAAAATGGCTAAGATCAAAAACTCAAATGACAACACATGCTGGAGAGGTTGTGGAGAAAAGGGAACCCTTCTCCACTGCTGGTGATAATGTAAACTTGTACAACCACTCTGGAAATCAATCTGGCGCTTTTTCAGACAACTAGGAATAGCGTTTCCTCAGTATCCAGCTATACCACTCTTAGGCATATATGCAAAAGAGGTTCAAGTACACAATAAGGACATTTGCTCAACCATGTTTGTAGCAGCTTTATTTGTAATAGCCAGAAGCTGGAAACAACCCAGATGTCCCTCAGTTGAGGAATGGATACAGAAATTGTGACACATTTACACAATAGAATACTACTCAGCAATAATAAACAAGGAAATCATAAAATTTGGAGGTAAATGGTGGGAACTAGAAAAGATCATCCTGAGTGAGGTATCCCAGAAGCAGAAGGACACACATGGTATATACTCACTCATACAGATGTATAATATAGAATATACCTACTAAAATCTGTACACTTAAAGAAACTGATCAAGAGGGAGGACTCTGGTTAAAATGCTCAATCCCCATCCAGAATGTCAAAGAGGATGGATATCAGAAGAAGGAGAAAACAGGGAACAAGTTAGGAGCCTGCCACAGAGGGCCTCTGAAAGGCTCTGCCCTCCAGACTATCAAAGCCGATGCTGAGACTTATGGCCAACCACTGGGCAGAGTGCTGGTATGAAAGAAGTAGGAGATGGTAAGATCTGGAGAGAACGGGAGCTCCATAAGGAGAGCAACAGAAACAAAAAATCTGAGCACAGGGGTCTTTCCTGAGACTGATACTCCAACCAAGTATCATTCATGAAGATAACCTGGAACCCCTGCACAGATGTAGCCCATGGCAGTTCAGTGTCCAAGTAGGTTCCATAGTAATAGGAACATGAACTGATTGGCCTGCTCTTTGTTCACCTCTCCCTGAAGAGGGAGCAGCCTTACCAGGCCACAGAGGAAGACAATGCAGCCAAGTCCTGATGAGACCTAATAGACTAGGATCAGACCTCCCCTATCAGTGGACTTGGGGAGGGGCATGCGTAGAGAAGAAGGAGAAAAGGAGGGGTTGTGAGGGGAGGAGGGAGGGAGCTACAGGGGGGATACAAAGTGAATAAAGTGCAATTAATAAAAAAATTATTATAGAGGCAAGCTTCACCAGCCCAGACTACTAGTGCTAGCAAAACTTTCAATCATCTGTTAGGTTCCACAGAAATCTGCACAAAACATTCATACACCAATCTCAGTTGGATATAGACGGCTTATTTAATGTATACCCTATGACTGATTGTGATCAAGGACACAGCTCAGACTTGAGAGCTGAACTGTGACTCACAACATTCTTTATTGACACTTTATAAAGGCAAAAACTGAAATTAGCCCACAAAGGGGCAGAGGGTACAATGGAACAGGGTAGTCGTAAGTGACTCAGTTGAGTGTTGCTAGCTAGACAAGACAGTCCTAGCTAACCTTGAAAGTGAAGCTGGGCCTGGCTGTGCTTATGTTTGGGGAATTTCCCCAAAGTAACAAGGTCATAAAGTTCAACATAGTTTTTAGTTAACCCTACCTTGCACAGAGAGTTTTCCGTATATATGCAACAAGTTGAAATGAAGAGGTGGTAAACCTGGGGGGGAAATGGCTATTATTATGCCAAAAGGAGCAGGATGGGGAAATGATATTCCATGATAAAGTAAAACTTAAGCAGTATATATCTACAAGTCCATCAATACAGAAGGTGCTAGAAGGAAAACAACATATGGAGGTCAACTACACCCATGAAAACACATATTAAAAATTAAAAATGTCATAACAGCAAAATTAAAAAAAAAAGAACCACACAATTATACACAGACAAACACACACACAAACATACATACAACCACTCCACCACCAACAACAAAATGACATTAATCAAAAAATGCTGGTCATTAATATCTCTCAATATCAATGGTCTCAATTCACCAACAAAAAGACACAGGCTAGCAGAGTGGATCCTAAAATAGGATCCATCCTTGCTGTACTTGAAAAATATACCTCAACATCAAGGATAGACACACCTCAGGGTAAAGTGTTGGTAAAAGATGGAAGTAAGAAGCAAGATAGTGTAGCCATTTTAATATTGCATAAAATAGACTTTAATTCAAAACAGATAGGAAAGGACGCTATGTAATACTCAAAGGAAAAAATCTACCCAGATGATATTTCATTTCTTAACATCTATCTTCCCCATTAAAAGAGGCACATACTTTTGTAAAAGCAACAGTTTAAGTCACATATTGACCAACATACAGTGATACTAGGAGAATGCAATACTTCACTGTCTGCTCATCAGTGGACTGTTCAATCCAGACAAAAGCTGAATAAAGAAATACTGGGGCTAACAGACATGAAAATATAAATGGATCTAAAGGATATTTATAGAACATTTTACCCAAACATGAAAGAATATATGTTCTTCTTAGAACATCATGGATCTTTCTCCAAAATTGACCACATACTTGAACACAAAACAAGTCTCAACAAATACAGGAAACTTCAAATAACTTCATGCATCCAATCAGAACACCATGGATTAAAGCTAGATATCAACAACATAGGAACAACAAAAAGCTTATAAACTCATGGAAACTCAACAACTCTCTACTGAATAAAAACTTAATAAAGACAGAGATAAAAAAAAATTACTTTCTATTTCTATGCCAATACCATGCAGTTTTTATTACTATTGCTCTGTAGTTCAATTTGAGGTGAGGGATGGAGATACCTACAGATGATCTGTCATTGTAGAGGATTGTTTTGGAGATTCTGGGTTTTTTGTTTCTCCATATGAAGTTGAGCATTTTTCTTTCAAGGTCTGTGAAGAATTATGAAGGTATTTTGATGGGGATTGCATGGAATCTGTAGATTACTTTTGGCAATATAGTCAATTTCACTATGTTAATCCTACCAATCCATGAGAATGGGAGGTCTTTCCATCTTCTAATATCTTCTTCAATTTCATTCTTCAGAGATTTGAAGTTTTTTTTTTTTCATACAGGTCTTTCACTTGCTTGGTTAGAGTCACCCCAAGGTACTTTATGTTATTAGTGGCTATTATGAAGGGTGTTGTTTCCTAATTTTCTTCACGGCCTTTTTGTTTTTGGTGTACAGGAGGGCTTCTGATTTTTTGAGTTGATTTTGTATCCAGCCACTTTACTGAAAGTGTTTATCAGTTGAAGGAGTTCTCTGGTTGAATTTTTGGGGTCACTCATGTATATTATCATATCG
>CM053759.1:47092402-47117858 GCA_028658305.1 Pachyuromys duprasi
GGAGTGACAGACTGGTTAGATCCCAGGGGAGGACTTTGCAGCCAGCCCTGAGGAGACATGATAAGTTGGGGTTGGATGGAAGGGAAGGAGGTCCTCCCCTGTTGGTGGACTTGGAGGGGGCGGGGAAGAAGGAGATGAGGGAGGGAGGGGGAGGGTAGGAGGGAATGGGGGAGGGGGCTATGCCTGGGATTCAAAGTACCCAACCTGTGATTGAGATAAAAATAAATAAATTAAAAAAAATAAATAAAAAATAAAAAAAAATCTGTTTAACTCCTGAAAATATAGGAGGCAGATCTGCTAAGGTCTTACTTATGCTCTGTGTTTATAAAAGTGTGAATTTATTTATTGGTGTAAATTGCTAATTAAATTTTATTTTACAATAAAAAAAAGAAACTATGATCTCTTTAGCAATAAGGTTTTTACTAGATAACATAGAAGGCCTGAATTACCTTTTATGGGGACCCAATTTTAATCAGAAAATGGCTAGTTACTTCCTAAATCACCATGCCACAAATTGCATGAGTGAGCATGTCTCCCTTGGCAGTTCAGTGTTTAGAAAATGCTGTGCAAAGCTTACTAATATAATGGATGATTTCTCTTTCTTAGAAGCCCTTGTATCACATTCCAACATGACATATTCTAGCCAATAGGGTGGCAGTTCCAGCTCATTTCCAGCTTGATGTGTCTTTCCTATGTATCTAATGTGTGATGTGTCTTCAACCATATCCTAACCATCTACTTTTGGTAAAGGAAAAAAATGAAAATAATATATGCTGTTTAGGAGATGTTCTTAAGTTGGGAAAATTTTCTTCTATGATTTTCTTAAAAATATTTTCCAGTCCTTGGAGCCTGGAGTCTTCTTTTTCATCTATTCCAATTATTCTTAGGTTTTGTCTTTTGATGGCATCCTTAATTTCTTGGATGTTTTGTGATTGGGACTTTTCCGATTTTCTTTGTTCCTTGGGTGAGGAGTCCATTACAGCCAGTGTATCCTCAGCTCCCGAGATTCTCTCTTCCATCTCTTGTATTCTATTGGTGATGCTTACCTTTGTGGTTCCTGATATTTTCTCTAAGCTCTCCAGCTCCAGGTTCTTCTCCCTTTGTGTCTTCTTTATAGATTCTAATTCCGTTTTCATGCTTTGTACCGTTTCCTTCAACTGATCGACTGTGTCTCCTATATTGGTTGTTTCCTCTCTGTTTATCTTTAATTGTTCATCTATGTGGGCAGTTAAATTCTTCTCCATTTCTTTGAGGGCCTTGTTCATTCCTCTTTTTGTTCCTCCAATATCTGCATAATCATAGCTTTAAGATGTTGGAAGTTCCCTTGGCAAAACCACAGTGTTATTCATATGTCATTCATAGGTAGTTTGAAAATTTATGACTTCTAGGAATAACATCCTCTCGCACAGAATAACTATGTTTAAACACTTTAAAAACTGCATTTTTTTAGTTTTAACTTAAATATAGGCTCAAAATTCAATGCTAGGATCCACATATGAGTTTGAATATACTTTTTCAAGGTGTTGGTTACTTCACTCAGCAACATTGTCAGGACAAGTAAGCTCATAATTTCCCTCTTCAGAGCAGAGTAAAATTTCACAGTGCATATGGATCTTACCTTTGATCAATTATCTAGTTGTATAAGCCTATGAGGCTATAGCTGATCTATGTACTAGCTTTTCATTGTAGTAGTGTTGGAGGTTAATTGTAAGACTCCAACTAACATCCCCTGGCAAGGTGGCCTATGAAGGCCACAGAGAAAGTATCCAGACAGTCCTAATGAGACCTGATAGGCTAAGGTCAAATAGTAGGGAAGGAAGATCTCAACTCCAATGGACTAGGGGAGGAACATAGGGAGAGAAGCGAGAGGGTGGGTGGGATTGGGAGGAGATGAAAGAGGGGGCCACAGCTGGGATAAAAAGTACAAAGTGAATAAATTGTACTAAATAATAATAATAAAGATATTGTTATGGAGAAAAGTTGGAAGTTGTTGTTTGCCATCGTATGGAAGTGCAAGAGGCCATGAAAAAAAAAATCCCAGATAGGTTACTAGTGACTAGTGACAGTCTGCTTGCACAGACATCATTTTTGCCATCCCAGTTCATAGATGACTCTGTGACCAAAATGTGTTGAATAAAGACAGTTTGATTCAGTAAGACAAACAATGTTCTATAAATGCCAAGCCAGAGAAGAATAATTGTCAAAGCTGATTTGAGCCCAAGAGATGATGAATGTATTCCAGACATTGGCCACTAATTTATTGGACACTGTTAGAACTGGGTTTTGCTTGTGTTCAGAATGTGAATGTGACTTCCTCTTTCTCCACATCCTCTCCAGCATGTGTTGTCACTGGAGTTTTTGATCTTAGCCATTCTGACATGTATAAGGTGAAAGCTCAGGGTCATTTTGATTTACATGTCCCTGATGGCTAAGGACATTGAGAATTTCTTTAAGTGTTTTTCTGCCATTCTACAGTCCTCTATAGAGAGTTCTCTTTTTAGCTCCATACCCATTTTTTAATTGGATTACTTGCTTTCTTGCTTTCTAACTTCTTGAGTTCTTTATATATACTGGATAGTAGCCCTTTCTGTATAGGGTTGGTGAAGATCCTTTCCCAGTCTGTAGGCTGTCATTTTGTTTTGATGGTGGTGTCTTTTGCTTTACAGAAGCTTTTCAGTTTCATGAGGTCTCTTTTATTGATTGTTGATCTTAAAGCCTGTGCTCTGGTGTTCTGCTCAGGAAATAGTCTCCTGTGCCAATGAGTTCTAGGGTCTTCCCCACTTTTTTTTTGTAACAGATTTTGTGTGTCTAATATTATGTTCAGGTCTTTGATTCAGTTGAACTTTAGTTTTGTGCATGGTGATAAATAGGGATCTATGTTCATTTTTCTGCATATAGACATCCAGTTGGTCCAGAACCATTTGTTGAAGATGCTGTCTTTTTTTCCATTGAATGGTTTTGGCTTCTTTGTCAAAAATCAAGTATGAATAGGTGTATGGGTTTACTTCTGGGTCTTCTATTTGGTTCCATTGATCCACTATTCTGTTTCTCTACCAATACCATGCAGTTTTTATAACTATTGCTCTGTAGTACAGCTTGAGATCAGGGATGGAGATACATCCAGATGATCTGTTGTTGTACAGGATAGTTTTGGAAATTCTGGGTTTTTTGTTTTTACATATGAAGTTGAAAATTTTTCATTCAAGGTTTGTAAAGATTTGTGTTGGTAATTTGATGGGAATTGCATTGAATCTGTAGGTTGGGAAGCACTATTCCTAATGGCATGACAAAGCACCAGATTGATTACCAAAGTGGTTGTGCCAGTTTACATTTACACCAGCAATGGAAGAGGATTCCCCTTTCTCTACAACCTCTCCAGCATGTGTTGTCACTTGAGTTTTTGATCTTAGCCATTCTGATAGGTGTAAGGTGAAATCTCAGGGTCCTTTTGATTTGCAGTTCCCTGATGACTACTAATGTTCAGAATTTCTTTAAGTCTTTCTCTGCCACTCTATATTCCTCTACAAAGGATTCTCTGTTTATCTCTGTGCCCCATTATTTAATTGGATTACTTGATTTGTTGATTTTTAACTTCTTTAATTCCTTATATATTCTGGATATTGGCCCTCTGTCAGATATAGGGTTGGTGAAGATCTTTTCCCAGTCCACAGGCTGTCATTTTGTTCTGATGATAGTGTCCTTTTTTTTACAGAAGGCTTTCAGTTTCATGATGTCCCATTCATTCATTCATTCATTCATTCATCATTCATTCATTTACCTATTTATTTATTTTATTGTGTTGTATCTTATTTTTTATAATTTTTATTTTTTTATATTAATCACAGGTTATTTGCTTTCTATCCCAGCCATTGCTCCCTCCCTCATTCCCTCCCAATCCCACTATCCCTCCCTCATCTCCTCTCTGCCCTTTTCCAAGTCCACTGATAGGGGAGAACCTCCTCCCCTTCCATCTGACCCTCTCTTATCAGGTCTCTTCAGTACTGGCTGCAATCATGTTCACAGCAGCTTTATTCATAGTAGCCAGAACTTGGAAACAACCCAAAGGTCCCTCAGTTGAGGAATGGATACAGAAATTGTGATACTTTTACACATTGGAATACTACTCAGCAATTAAAAATGAGGAAATCATGAAATTTGCAGGCAAATGGTGGGACCTAGAAATGATCATTGTGAGTAAGGTATCCCCAAAGCAGAAGGACACACATGGTATGTACTCACTTATATAGACCTATAATATAGGCTAAACATACTGAAATCTGTACCTCTAAAGAAAATGTGGACCTGAGCTAAGGTGATCAATCCTCAAAGAAGACAAACGGGATGGACATTGGATGCAGGAAAAAACAAGTAGCAGGACAGGAGCCTACCACAGAGGGCCTCTGAAAGACTCTATCTAGCAGTGTATCAAAGCAGATATTAAGATGCATAACCGAACCTTTCGGCAAAGCACAGAGAATCATATGAAAAAAGGGGGAGTTAGTATGTATGACCTGGAAATGACAAGAGCTCTGCTAGGACCAAATTTATCAGGGCACATGGGTCTTTCATGAGACTGTTTCTCCAACCAAGGACCATATATGGATATAACCTAGAACCCCTTCTGGGATGTAGCCCATGGTAGTTCAGTATCCAAGTGGGTTTCCCTAGTAAGGGGAACAGGGACTATTTCTGACATCAACTCAATGGCTGGCTCTTTTACCTCCCCCCACCCCCGAGGGAGGAGCAGCTTTGCTATGCCACAGAAGAGATCCCATTCATTACATTTATTGATTATTGATCTTAGAACCTGTGTTGTTGGTGTTCTGTTCAGGTAGTTGTCTCCTGTGCCAAAGAGTTCTAAGCTCTTCCTCACTTTTTCTTCCAACTGATTTAGTATGTCTGGTTTTATGTTGAAATCTTTGATCCACTTGGACTTAAGACTCTTTCAAATTGTACGTTCTTCAGAATTTTGGAGAGACATTAGAATACTATAGAGTCTTTGGACATGATTTCAGGTATGTTAAAAGAATGAATTTTAAATTGTTAAAATAGTTAAAAACTGTGGAGTTCTTAAAAATTAGACCCTCTTATATTGTGAAATTGGAATTAATATGAGAGCGTGGGTATAAATAAGAAAAGTTATGATTTAAGAGTGATATGTTTGTACGTCAAGGCGACAAGGGGCAGTTGTTATGCTTAGTTTTATGTCAAGTTGACACTAGCTAGAGGCATTTCGAAGAGTTTACCACAATGAAGAAGATTTTCTGCTAGAATGATCTGTGTACAACCTGTGATGTATTTTCTTGATTGATGATGGTTTTGCCTCTCCTAGATTGTTAGTCCTGGGTGTTATAAGATACCAGTTTGATGTATGTGTCTGACCTTGGTCCTCTGCACACATGTTATGGCTGTGTAGCTTGGCATTCTTGCAGGAGTCTGAACCGTGTACATGGGCATTCTCTTTGACTCTTTTGCCTGCTTTTCTGGATTCTTTTTATATACTAGGGTTGCCTCTTCAGCTTTGATATAAGGTATGTGCCTAGCCTTGTGTCATGTTATTTTGCTATCCTTGGGAGGCTTGCTCTTTTCTGAAGGGAAATAGAGGAGGAGCAGATCTAGTGGAGAAGGGAAATGTTATGGGAAAGTAGAGAATGGGAGGAAAGAGGAGAAACTGTTGTTGAGGGTATTAAAATTTATTATTGTATATCTTTTAGTTAAGCAGCAGTTATTCCTAAACATCTGTATAACCAAATCACCACACAGAGACTAGAATTTATTTAATTAACCTAGAGCACAATGTTGGGCAATAATTACTCCATCCTAAACCTCCAAGCCTTCATGGTTTCCTACCATTCACATTCACCCATTATACTTGCTTTTAGTGATAGCTTAGGTCTGGTTCATTTCTCCATATGGTTGCAAGACTTCTCCTCCAGATTCTCATCTTCTCCTTCACCATTCTTCCTTCCTCTTCCTTCCACTCCAGACCAGGATGTCCTACCCAATCCTATCCATTGCTCAACATTGTGGTGGATTGTGTTAATTGACAATTTAGAGAACAAATGGTGGCATATTTACACAAACTGGAGACAGGTGAAGCTTAGAATAAGCATCGAAATGCAACGTCCAGATTGAAACCAGATAGTGGGGGAGAGAAATCAGCATTTGAATGAACAAGGGTAAATTGTATACATTCCAAAAGAACATTATACCAACATTGTATAATACATGTAATGAACGAGAATAATATGAGAGAATAATAATTAACTGATTAGCTAATTTATTAATTAAATACATAAATAAGAAAGAAAGGTTAAGAAATCCATAAAAAGTGAGCCAGTAAGCATAATTACTTTAGGCCTCTACTTCAGTTCCTGCCTTCAGATTTCCGCCCTGAGTTCTTTCACTGGCTTCCTTCTGTGATGGATGGCATTGTGGAACTGTAAGTTGAAAACAAAACAAAACAAAACAAAACAAAACAAAACTTCTCTTTCCAAGTTATTTCTGGCGTGGTGTTTTACCATACCAATAGAAACCCTAATTAAAACAATTCCTTGATCAAATAAAAAAACTATTCAGAATACTGTCTAGACATTTAATTAATATTGTGAATATTATTTTAAAATAATCAACATGGAAGTTGATTTTTTTAAGTATGGGAGTTCTACGTAGGTTTTATGTAAGAGGCACAGAGGTCTTTGGGCTCACAAATAAGCAAGAGGGGAACCAGGAACCAGAAATGTTAAGCACTCAGGGTTATACACTCAAAGTGAAAGATGTTTCATATGTTTAAAGCTCAAAAGGAAGGGTGGGTAGCACTAGGAGGGAAAGAGGAATGGGACTGCAACAAGAATGTAAAGTGAATAAAAACAACAGCAAAAACAAAAAGGAAAACAAAATCCTATGTGTTGTTATTAAATCATCCTTTCTTCTTAAATAAACAATGTGTTACTTCTAATTATAGTCATTACAACAAATCATAAGAAAATAAACATACTTCAACTAATAAAGTATAGTCAAAACATTAATATATTTCCAATAAAATTCAATATAACATTTGACTTACTTTTTTATATTTAATTTAAAATGTGGCATATATTCTCCAATTGAAAGACATGCATATTTTTTTCTTTTTTTACCATTTTATTTCACACATGGTTTTCTTTTCATTTATTATTATTTATTAAAATTTATTTACTTTGTATCCCCCTCTTGTCTCCTCTCACCCTCCCTCCCTCTTCTCCCCCTATGCCCTTTCCCTAGTCCACTGATAGGGGCAGTCCTCTGCCCCTTTTACCTGACCCTAGCCTATCAAGTCTCATCAGGGTTGGCTGTATCATCTTCCTAGGTGTCCTGGCAAGGCTGCACCTCCCATGAGGAGGTGATCAAAGAGTTTGCCACTAAGTTCTTGTGAGAGACAGTCCCTGATTCCCTTATTAGGGAACCCACTTGGATACTGCAAATATAATAGTTTATCAAGTTAGACACAAAGCAGATTTTATAAATCATTTCTAAACACAAGCTATTTTGATTGCACAACATAATATTTAAAACAATTAATTTTCAAATGATGTTTTGAGCATATTTTGTAAAATATATTTCAACTATATATGTGTTTGAATTCCAGCTTTAGTCCATGATAAAGTGAGTAAATGCAGCCGATTATTTCAGTCTACTTATATCTGTTGAGGCTTGCTATGTAACTTAGTATATGGTCAGTTTTGGAGAAGGTTTTGTGAAGTGCTGAGAAAAAGGTATTATCTCTTGTGTTTGGGTAAAATGTTCCGTAGATATGTTAGGTCCATTTGATTCATGACATCTGTTAATATCTTTATTTTCCCATTTAGTTTCTGTCTTGATGATCTGTCCATTGAAGAGAGTGGGGTGTTGAAGTCGCCCACTATTAAGGTGTGTAAGTTTTAGTAATGTTTCCTTTATGAATGAGGTTGCCCTTGCTTTTGCAGAATAGATGTTCTGAATTGTGAAATTGTCTCCATGGATCCTCCATCTTTTTGATTAATTTTGGTTGGAGATCTATATTATTAGATACTAGAATGCCTACTCTACCTTACTTCTTGGGTTTCTTTAGTGAGAAAACCATTTTCCAGCCTTTTTCCAGACATTACTCTGAGGTAATGTCTATTTTTATTGCTGAGGTATGTTTCTTGTAGTAGCAGAAAGATGGGTCCTGGTTTTGTATCTGTTCTGTTAACTTGTGTATTATTTTGGGGAAGTTGATGCAATTGATGGTGAGGACTATTAATGACCAGTTGTTACTTACTGTTATTTTGATGTTTGTGGTGTTAGAGTGTGCTTGTGTGATTCCCTACTTTTGGATTTGCTGATGCTAGGTTATTCATTTCCTGTGTTTTCCTGGGTGTAGTTGGCCTCCTTGGGTTGAAGTTTTCCTTTAAGAATTATCTGTATAATTGGATCTGTGGATAGGTATTGTTTAAATTTGTTCTTGTCCTGGAATATCTTGCTTTCTATTTCTATGGTGTTTAAAAGTTTTGCTGTATATAATATTCAAGGCTGACATCTGTGGTCTGTTAGTGACTACACATATGGAGAGGACCTAAAACTTCTGCTCAGATGTAGTCCATAGACTCAGTCTCCAAGTGGGTTCAGTTGTAAGGGGAGCAGGAGCTGTCTCTGAGATAAACTCTGTGGCAGGCTCTTTGATCACCTTCCTGCCCTGAAGGCCACAGAGGAAGACAATGCAGCCAGTACTGATAATCTAGGATCAAAGAGAAGGGGAGAAGGACCTCCCGTAAGAGCTTACTGAGGAAGGGGCATAGGGGGAAAAGAGGGAGGGAGGGTGACATGGAAGGAAACAAGGGAGAGGGCTACAGCCGGTATACAAAGTTAATAAATTGTAATAAATAAGTAAATAAAGGATAAAATAAATATAAATAAAATGACAAAAAACTGTGAAAACCAGCAGTGAATGACAAAATAATGGAATACTAACAACATTGCTAAAATGCAAATAATGACCTAAGAACTTTAAAATAATAATGTCTAATGTAAAATTTAAAAATGGTATTATTACTTTATAAAATAAATGTGAGCTATCAAACCATTTGGTGATAAATTTGGAAAGAAAACAAAGCACCTGCACTGTAATTTTAATACATTGTCTATGGATTTAGGGGGAGGGAAATAAGTATCTGTGCAGGCCCTTCTGGCTTTTGGAGGTTCTGATGATAAGTCAGGTGTAATTCTAATATATTTGCCTTTATATGTAACTTGGCTTTTCCCCTTGAAGGTTTTAATATTCTGTCTTTATTCTGTACATTTAGCATTTTGATTATTATGTAGCAGGGTGTTTTTCTGTTCCAATCTATTTGGTGTTCTTCGTGTTTCTTATATGTTTATAGGCATCTTTTTCTTTAGGTTGGAGAAGTTTCCTTCTACGATTTTGTTGAAAATATTTTCTGGGCTTTGGAGCTGTGTGTTTTTTTCTTCTATTCCTATTATTATTGGGTTTTTGTCTTTTCATACTGTTCCAGATTTCTTGACTGTTTTGTGTCACAAGCTTTTTTAGATTTACCATTTTCTTTGTTTGATATATCAATTTCTTTAATCACATATACCCCTTAGATTCTCTCTTCCATCTCTTGTATTCTGTTGGTGAAGCTTGTGTCTGTAGTTATTGTCCTTTCTTCTACATGTTCCATCTCTAGGAAAGTCTCAAATTGTGTTTTATTTATTGCTTCCAGTTCCATGGTAAGGTGTTGAACTGTTTTGTTCATTTCCTTCTCCTGTTTGATTTTAGTTTCTTGTATTTCTTTAAGGGATTTTGTTTTCAATTCATTTACCTGCTTGATTGTATTTTTCTGTGCTACTTTGCAAGCTTTGTCTTCCTCCTATAATGCCTCTATCATTTTCATAACCTCAGATTTAAAATATTTTTCTTGTGCTTCAATTATGATAGTATCACCAGGGCTTGCTGTGGTAAGACCGTTGGTTTCCAGTGGTACCAACATGGTTCTGAGTTTTGTTGCTTATGCTCTTAACCTGGCCTCTAGCCATCTGGTCTCCCCCGGTGTTCACTGTCCTGGTGGTCCCTCTGCTGGTTTCACTGTCTGTGTTCTAGGGGAGCAGGTTGAATGATCGCCAAGCTATAAGTTGGTCTGGTGCTATACATGCTTCCTTGCTATGGGGAACAATGGTTCCCAGCTCGCCACCACTGACTTTGCTGTCTGTTCTGATCTTTGTGTCTATGACCCAGATGGGCCAGGGAGATGCAGAGCCAGAAGAGAGATCTACAAGCCTAATAGTGGCACAGCGCCACACAGCCAACACATAGGTTTAATTTACTGAACCAAAATGTAGAAAATTCAGATAGAGTACCAAAGAGCATAGAAGCCGTGATCATAATGAAAACCATTTCCTTAGGATATTTCTTTTTATTTTATTTTATTTTATTTTAATTTTTATTAATTACACTTTATTCACTTTGTATCCCCCTATAAGCCCCTCTCTCCTCCCCTCCCAATCCCACCCTCCGTCCACATTCTCCATGTATGCCCCTCCTCAAGTCCACTGATAGGGGAAGTTTTCCTTTCTTTCCTTCTGATCCTAGTCTATCAGCTCTCATCAGGAGTAGTTGCACTGTCTTCCTCTGTGGCCTGGTAAGGCTGCTCCCCCCTCAGGGTGAGCTGATCAAAGAGCAGGACAATCAGTTCATGTCAGAGGCAGTTCCTGTTCCCATTATTATGGAACCCACTTGGATACTGAACTGCCATGGGCTACATATGTGCATGGGTTCTAGGTTTTCTCCATGCTAGATACTTGGTTTGAGTATCAGTCTCAGGAAAGACCCAGGTGCTTAAATATATTGGTTCTGTCGCTCTCCTTGTGGAGCTCCTGTCCTCTCCAGATTTTAACTATTTCCTACATCTTTCATAAGATTCCATGCACTCTGCCCAACAGCTGGCCATAAGTCTCAACATCTATTTTGATATTGTGCAGGGCAGAGTCTTTCAGGGGCCCTCTGTGACAGGCTCTTAGCTTGTTTCCTGTTTTCTCCTTCTTCTGATGTCCATCTGCTGTGCCTTTCTGGCTGGGGATTGAGAATTTTAGCCAGAGTCCTTCCTTTTGATCATTTTCTTTAGGTGTACAGATTTTAGTAGGTTTATCCTATTTTATATGTCTATATGAGTGAGTATATACCATATGTGTCTTTCTGCTTTTGGGATAGCTAACTCAGGATGATCCTTTCCATTTCCCACCATTTATCTGCAAATTTCATGATATCTTTATTTTTTATTGCTGAGTAGTATTCTATTGCATAGATGTACCACAGTTTCTGTATCCATTCCTCAACTGAGCGACATCTGGGTTGTTTCTAGCTTCTGGCTATTACAAATAAAGCTGCTACAAACATGGTTGAGCAAATGTCCTTATTGTACTTGTGTACTTGAGCCTCTTTTGGATATATGCCTAGGAGTGGTATCGCTGGATCTTAAGGAAGCGCTATTCCTCGTTGTCTTCGAAAGCACTAGATTGATTTCCGGAGTGGTTGTACAAGTTTACATTCCCATCAGCAGTGGAGGAGGGTTCCCCTTTCTCCACAACATCTCCAGCATATGTTATTACTTGAGTTTTTTATTTTGGCCATTCTTATGGGTGTAAAGTGAAATCTCAGGGTCGTTTTGATTTGCATTTCCCTGATGGCTAATGGCGTTGAACATTTCTTTAAATTGTTTCTCTGCCATTCTATATTCCTCTACAGAGAATTCTCTGTACCCCATTTTTTAATTGGATTACTTGATTTGTTGCTTTTCAACTTCTGTAGGTCTTTATATATACCGGATATTAGCCCTCTGTCAGATAAAGAGTTGGTGAAGAGTCTTTCCCAATCTGTAGGCAGTCGTTTTGTTCTGATGAGAGTGCCCTTTGTTTTACAGAAGCTTTTCACTTTCATGAGGTCCCATTTTGGTTCCTTCTGGAGCTTCTGTCCTCTCCCTATCTTATTATGTCCCACATCTTTCATAAGATTCCATGCACTCTGCCCAATAGTTGGCCATAAGGCTCAGCATCTGCTTTGATATTTTGCAGGGCAGAACCTTTCAGGGGCCCTCTGTGACAGGCTCCTAGCTTGTTTCCTGTTTTCTTCTGATGTCAATCTGCTTTGCCTTTCTGGCAGGGGATTGAGCATTTTAGCCAGAGTCTTCCTGCTTTCAGCCAAAATTAACAAAAGGAGATAGGGAAGGACACTTCATACTCATCAAGGGAAAATTCCACCAGGAAGACATCACAATCCTGAACATCTATGCTCCAAATACAAGGGTATCCACATTTGTAAAAGAAACATTGATAAAACTTAAACCACACGTAGATCCCCACACATTAATAGTGGGAGACTTCAACACCCCACTCTCAACAAAGTACAGGTCACGAAAATAGAAATTAAACAAAGAAACAGTGTCTCTAACAGAGGACATGAATCAAATGGACCTAAAAGACATCTACAGAACCTTACATCCAAACACCAAAGAATTTACCTTCTTCTCAGCACCTCATGGAACCTTCTCCAAAATAGACCATATGGTTAGTCACAAAGCGAGCCTCAACAGATACAAGAAGATAGAAATAATCCCTTCTATCCTATCTGATCACCATGGTACAAAGCTGGACCTTGACAATAACAAAAATAGCAAAAAGCCTACATACACATGGAAACTGAACAACTTGTTATTAAATGACAACTGGGTCAGAAAAGAAATAAAGAAAGAAATTAAAATCTTCCTAGAATTCAATGAAAATGAAAGCACAACATACCCAAACTTATGGGACACAATGAAGGCAGTGCTCAGAGGAAAGTTCATAGCACTAAGTGGCTTCAAGAAGAAATTAGAGTGGTCTCATTCAAGCAACTTAATGGCTCACCTAAAAGCCCTAGAGAAAAAAAAAAGCAGACTCACCAAAAAGGAGTAGACGGCTAGAAATCATCAAACTTAGGGCTGAAGTCAATAACTTAGAAACAAATAAAACAATTCAGAGAATCAATGAAACCAAGAGCTGGTTCTTTGAGAAAATCTACAAGATAGACAAACCCTTAGCCAAACTAACTAAAAGGCAGAGAGAAACCGTCCAAATCAACAAAATTAGAAATGAAAAGGGGAACATAACAACAGACACTGAGGAAATCCTAACAATCATTAGGACTTATTTCAAAAGTCTATATGCCACACAATTTAATAATCTAAATGAAATGTATAATTTTCTTGAAAGATTCCACTTAGCAAAGCCGAATGAAGACCAGATAAATCAATTAAATGGTCCTATATCCCCTAAGGAAATAGAAGTGGTCATCAAAAGTCTCCCATCCAAAAAAAAAAAAAAAGCCCAGGACCAGATGGTTTCAGCACAGAATTCTACCAGACCTTCAAAGAAGAGCTAACTCCAGTTCTCTTCAAACTATTCCACAAAATAGAAACAGAAGGAAGACTACCACACTCATTCTATGAAGCCACAGTCACCTTGATACCTAAATCTTACCAAGACCCAACAAAGAAAGAGAATTTCAGGCCAATCTCCCTTATGAACACTGTTGCAAAAATACTCAACAAAATACTTGCAAACCGAATCCAAGAACACATCAAAGATATCATCCAGTAAGACCAAGTTGGCTTCATACCAGGTATGCAGGGATGGTTCAATATACAGAAATCCATCAATGTAAATCCTCCACAATAACAAACTAAAAGAAAAAAAAAAGACATGATAATCTCCTAAGATGCTGAAAAAGCATTTGACAAAATCCAACATCCATTCATGTTTAAAGTATTGGAGATATCAGGGTTACAAGGCACATACCTAAACATAATAAAGACAATGTACAGTAAGCCTATAGCCAACATTAAACTAAATGGAGAGAAACTTAAAACAATCCCACTGAAATCAGGGACAAGGCAAGGCTGCCCACTCTCTCCATATCTCTTCAACATTGTTTTGGAAGTCCTATCTAGAGCAATAAGACAATTGAAGGAGATCAAGGGGATACAAATTGGAAAGGAAAAGGTCAAAGTATCACTATTTGCAGATGATATGATAGTATACCTGAGTGACCCCAAAAATTCTACCAGAGAACTCTTACAGCTGATAAACACCTTCAGCAAAGTGGCTGGATACAAAATTAACTCAAAAAAATCAGTAGCTTTCCTATATACAAAAGACAAAAGGGCTGAGAAAGATATTAGGGAAACAATACCCTTAACAATTGCCACAAAATACATAAAGTACATTGGTGTGACTCTAACCAAGGAAGTCAAAGACTTGTATGAAAAAAATTCAAGTCTTTGAAGAAAGAATTAGAAGAAGATATCAGCACATGGAATGATCTCCAATGCTCATAGCTTGGCAGGATGAACATAATAAACATGGCCATTTTACCAAAAGCAATCTATAGATTCAATGCAATTCCCATCAAATTACCAACACAATTCTTTACAGACCTCGAAAGAAAAATTCTCAAGTTCATATGGAATAACAAGAAACCCAGAATTGCTAAAACAATCCTCTACAATAAAAGATCTTCTGGAGGTATCTCCATCCCTGATCTCAAGCTGTACTATAGAACAACAGTAATAAAAACTGCATGGTACTGGCATAGAAACAGAATGGTGGATCTATGTAACTGAATAGAAGATCTAGAAATAAACCCACACACTTATGGACATCTGATTTTTGACAAAAATGCCAAAACCATACAATGGAAAAAAGACATGATCTTCAACAAATGGTGCTGGTCTAACTGGATGTCTCCATATAGAAAAATGCAAATAGATCCATACTTATCAACCTGCACAAAACTAAAGTCCAAGTGGATCGAAGACCTCAACATCAAACCAGACATATTAAATTGGTTAGAAGAAAAAGTGGGGAAGAGCCTTGAACTCATTGGTACAGAAGACAACTTCCTGAACAAAGCACCAACAGCACAGGCTCTAAGAGCAACAATCAATAAATGGGACCTCATGAAACTGAAAAGCTTCTGTAAAGCGAAGGATATTTCTTTTTGTTTGTTTGTTTTGTATTTCTAACTGGACTTTATTTTTGTGTTCTCTATGCTCAAATATTCTCATATCTCAATTTTTCCTTGTAACTTTGGGATATGGGTCTGCATATTTTCTTTATTTATATTTTAAATAATTATTCTAATACATATGATTACAGAGAAAGCATTGTGTCAGTATACAGCTCTGCTAAAGGCTCAGTTTCAAGTGAGGGTTAAGAGATGCAGCACAATCTGTGAGCTAATAGAAAATATGGCTCAGTTCCTAGAGCTTGCTGTTCTAATACTTGTTTACAAAATCCCAGGCAACTTATTCATGGTAGCCATATCTCTGGAAGAAATCAAAGATGTTTGTTTGTTTTGTCCTTGCAAAATCAACAGCTTTCTGTCTGTGCTTTATTAAACATACTGCCGATTTTAACTTAAAAAATATTAATCTTCAGCCATTGATTTTATGGATGATTCTTATCTATTTGTCTTCCCATGAGCTATGAATCTGTATCTAGAAATAATTCAGAATTTTTATCTTTTCCTATGCAAATTCATTTAACATAATATAATCCCATTTTTTCTTTTTCTTTTTTTCTTTCCTGTCTTTATGTTTTTTAATTTGTGTCTGATAGTTAAGCTTTCAGTTGTTCATTTTTTTTTTTTTTAGTGTTTGCAGCTTCTACTAGTTACATCTGAATCCATATGCACTGGATATCCAGCATTCCTGAGTACTCTATTGAAAATAATGATTTTTTTTTCTCCAGTTGTGTGATCCATGGTACAATAAGAGCAGGTATTTCTTGTAAGTGTACTGCTCATTCCAAGTGGTATTTTTCACTTGTGGGTTATATGTATATGATGCTTTGATCACTGCATTTTCACAGTATAAAATCTCTGTAAAGTCCATGTTTAATCTAAGGATGCATAAGTGCAGTCACTGAATTTATTAGCTATAAAGTGTTACAGTGAGATCTCACTACCTTATGTAATGAATTCTTATTTAGAAGACTGGAAAAAGATTTGCTAATTCTAAATACAACGCAATTATTGTGACTGTTAAACAAACAAAAATCCTCACAGTATTAATACTACAAAGCTCTACAAATATTCCTCTTTAGCATTGATATTGAATTAAAATTACAGAGTTCAATGAAAACATCGACTTTGCTTTATAGTAATGATCTTAGTTTTTTTGTTTCTTTTCCTTACAGTAATATGTAATATGGTATAGGAATTTTTATATTATATTTTTAGATGATAAATTTACTATGAATATTCTGTAACCTATCTATTTTTAGTTTTATTAGTTATAGCTATTTTAATTTAATATTTTAGTACTATAACATATCTAAATTGATATCATTATATTAAAGAAGATGTAGATGTCACACATATTCTACAAACTCAGGTAAATAAATTAGAAAATCACCTCTAGATGTAATTGGACTTTATTTTGAATTGCCTTTTGTAGAAATACATGAACAATTTTCAGTTTAATGTTGCATTCTCATTTACACACAATTTTCTTTTAAATTTTGCTTGTTTGGGTTATATACACCGGATGTTTTGTCCTCATTAAGATGTATTTTAAAAATGTGTAAATACTAGCCCTGTAGGGGATTTCAATTAGGTACTGGATTAGAAGCCCCATCTGTGTGACCTGGGGGAGGGGCAGATCATCATCTCAGCTAATCCAGGAGAAGTGAGCTGAAAAAAATAGAAGGGTAATGCAGAAAATATAGATGAGCTGCAGTGATATCTCCAAATACCTTTATGGAGTGCAGATATCATGTACCCCTTGGCCCTAGCCCTAGTCCATCCGAGTTCGCCAATGAGATGTTGTCTTTTACTAAGCATGGATGCTATAGGAATGACAAAATGGAAAGATACTAAGCACATTAGGAAGACATAACTAGACTTGGGTAATTAAGAGAGAAGGATGGCTGGGAAACACTTGTTGCAATCTGTAGGAGGAATGTGGTGTGAAACAGAAGCATATTTCCCACACTTGCTCCATGGTACTAGCTTGAAGAATGTACGGAAAATTACATCTGCCACTATCTTGGGAGTAGCACCCCTGGGACATAAAAAGTATGCTAACCCTGGCACTGTCTTTTAGATGAAGGCACATTTTCTTGCATTAGAAATCCAATGCAATGATGACAAACAGTATACGTCCAGGAGGAGAATCCCAAGCAACAAAGATAAATTCTTTAATTTGGACAAAGAAAACTGTTGTAGTATATAAATAATCAGTGTTGAACTACATTATGTTTATTATTAGCCTTATAATTATTGTGGTGGTATTATTTAATCCGCTATCACCAATAATAAAACACAGATACCTGCTAGATTTTATAATTGCTTTATTACATTGGTCTGGGCAAGTATTTCTATCCATCCTGTCTCAATAACTTTAGCAATCACCTTCCAGCCCCCATCCAAAGCCATCCTCCTTAACCATCCTCATCTGAATTATCTTTCATCCATAATCTTACAAATACTTGCTTATAGTTTTCATCTTGGAGTCTTATCCATCCATGCCATCTTTGGGGTCCTACCTTGCAGCCCACATGGTTCCTCCCCATGCTAAACCATTGTGGTGTCCCTCTGACTCCTACCTTCCCATCTGTCTCTCTCTAACATGATTCTCTTAAACTCCAAAGCCCAGGAATCTTACTCATACCTACCCCATTCTGCCTTGCCCAGGAATAGACCATTTAATCAGCCAATCAGGCAGGTTTACACAACAAGGATAGGTGTACCCACGTAGTAATCAGCAGCAATAAACAAACATCAGAGCAACCCCCAACAGAAAACATTCTTTGAAATTGCAGCCTTAAATGTCCCAGGGATAACAAGGTTCCAAGTTGCAGGTGCTGGAGGGGTAAAGGTATGGGACTGGTAAACACTATGGAAAAGATGAGAGAGAAAAGTAAAAGGCAGGTGTCCCTTTGTTCTGGGCCCTCTCAGCGGTGACCGCTGATGACATCATAGGTGGCTAGGCAACCTAGGAGGGGGCCAGTGCATCAAGACTTGTATAGTCCCATTCCTCCTTTTCCCTGTATGGGAGAGGGGCATGGGAAGAGATAAGGGAGGGAGAGTGGGTTTGGGAGGAAATGAGGGTGAGGGCTACAACTGGACTACAAAATGAATAAACTGTAATTAATATAAAAATAAAAATTTAATTAAAAATGCTACATACAACAAATCAGATAATAAAGAGATTTATTGGATGGAGGTGGAGAAAAGTAAAGAGAGAAACAGAGAGACATGGTGGAGACCCCCTAAATTCTCTCTTAAAGAAAAGAGAAACTACACGTGTGTATTTGTGAGTTATTCTTTTTTATTTAGTGGAATTGATTTTTGCATCTACTTTACATCTCTACACACATTTTGCCATTCCTGTAGCTTCAGAGAAAAAATATTTTTTCCTGCTTTGTAAAAGAGATGAACTTAGTCTCATTCTTTGCTTTGGATCCTTTATTCTAAGTGTTTAGAATCAGTGTCCCTGTTCTAAAAAGTCAATATAAATGAAGAAATATTTTAAGTGTAACCATTTATTTAATCAACATAAATCATACTTCATGAGAAATAGACTTACATTTTTCAGATTTTGTAGAAATATTTTCCTATAATTCCATATATTACAATTAGTTAGTGAAGAAATATGTACAAAAGGGAGGAGGATAATATTAGGAAATTCATTTACCTATCTTTCAAAATGTGTAAGTTCTGCAATGTTGATTGGAAAAGAATTCTTTCTTCCAAATTCTGTTCAAGGATATATTAGAAACAGATATAACTAATGTGAAGGTATTTGGATATATGACATTTAAATATAAAGATAACTAGTAGAATGGTTAAAATATAGATTTTTAAAATATATAATTTAAAAATATAGATGAAAAGAAGCAATGTTAAATAGGCATTTTATAACTGACCATTTTATTTTCCAAAAAGATATTTGACCTGTCAAATCTTTATGATTAATTATTTTAAAATCTAAGAAAGAGAAGTCAGACTTTACCAAAAGCAACCAATATTTACAATGTAAGTACTGCAGAGAAAATGACTAGCAGATTTCCCTAAATCAGTGCTTTTTATCAAGATAATCTATCTCTTGTAGGATAAAACATTTTAAAGTTCACACTGGAATTTTGGGTAAAATTCACAGTGGTAGATAAAGATAATTGAATGCAAATAATTTATTTTTTTTAACTTACTGTCTATATAGAACATTGACTACTGGAGATATTTTGCTTATTTTTATAAAATGGTGTGGAATATAAAATTCAGCATCTCTTCAGGTGAAAGCAGAAGTAATCATACAAGAAAACTTTAATAAATATTAAAAGAATACTTAATTGATATAATAAACTATAATTATATAATATTTATTATTGAATAAATGATTATAGAAATACACTATACAGTTCTAGAATATTCTTTAAACATACAGATAAAAATATGCACTCAGAGACAAAGTATAAGCATGATACACAAAATGAATAAACTATTCTATGGTAGAATAAAAAATAGTTGTATAAAACTATCAAAAGCTCTTTAATGAGGTATTCTATTTGCTTAACAAAAAGGAAAATTTTCAGTCATCTTTTAACTGTAAATCGATGAATAATTGCTATATTAAAACCAAGAGATGATTGTTGCTGCAGCTAGATGTGCAGAAGGACTTAATAGACACTGGGTCATGATGATGAAATAATCAATTATATACAAAAATTTAAAAAGGCAGCTTAATTGCTGTATTAATTATTCTGTAAAAACGCAAGCTGGTTAGACTTCCTAATTTTTGGGGCATGTATAGTTCAGAAGTAAAGTGGTTAGAATATGAGCTTTTATCTTTGGTAGTTTAATGATTCCTTTTGTAGAACTGCTGTTTCTTAGTTGGCTCTAGGACACATGCTCTTTTGTGTGAGTTTGTTAAATTATTGACTTCTAGAAGCAAGGGATGATCATATTGTGTTTATTCTACAATATTGTTAAGAACACTAAAGACAGAAGAGGAAGAGAGAGAGAGGTGTTCTTTTACATGGGAGCTGCAAGACAAACAAACACACAAACAAAAACCCCAAAAAACAATGCATTCCTAACTCTACGAGAATGAAAGAATGGGAGAAATCTGAGAAATTCTGCTTGTTCACATATGAAACAAACAAACAAGAAATACTTATTCAGAGAACCTATATGTCACTCAAGATTCAGAACCAGATTATAAAATTTAGAAATGAAGTGTTTGATGATTAAGTCCTGTGACAAATAAGATTAATTTTCTTGGGCATTTTAATTCTTCATCACTTAAAATGATGACAATGCATTGGAATAACTAAGAATGAAATGTGTAAAGTGTGTGACTTTCTATTTCCTTCTGGAGCTACCCAGTCTATACTCCGTGTTTAATGAGTTTGCTGTGCTGCCACTTGGGGAGTGGGAGTTCTGTACTTCCCATTACTAAAAGTCCTCCTTAGGATCACCTTCATAGACACCAGGAAGTTCCCATTGAGCTATGTTTCTATAAGGCCCTTCATCGGTGGCTCCTATTTCCCCCTCATTTAACCCTTCCCCCTTCACTTTCATCTGTACCAGAAAAATTTCTGTGTCATGCATTGATTCCCTCCTCTGAATCTATGGATTGTAGCTTGGACATCACTTACTTAAAGGCTAATATTCTCTTATAAAGTATTACGTATCATATTTGTCTTCTGGATCTGGCTCTGCTAATGGGATGATTTCTCATTTTTCTACTTATTTTGCCTGTAAATTTTATGGTATCTATCTATCTGTCTGTCTGTCTGTCTGTCTGTCTGACTGCCTGCCTCTCTGTCTGTCTGTCTATCCATCCATCCATCTATCTCTGCAGCTGTGTAACACTACATTGTATACATGCAACAAATTTTCTGTATTCATATTTCTATAGAAGAACATCCAGGTTGTTTCTGGTTTCTGGCTGTTATGAATAGCCTCAATGAACATGGCTCTACAAGTGTCCTTTGCAAGATGGAGCGTCATTTCAGTAGATGTACAAGAGTGTTATAGAGGGATCTTGATACAGATCAAGTCTCAGCTTTCTGAGGAACTGCCATATTGAATTCCATAGAGACGTAACAAATTTGCCCTCCCACTAGCAATAGAACAGTATTCCTCCTGCTCACATCCTACCTAGCATGAGCTGTCACTTGTTTTCTTGTTTTTCGACACTTTGGCAGGTGTAAGATAAAATCTCAAAGTATCTTTCATTTGCATTTCCCTGATGGCTAAAGATGCTGAGCATTCCTTCAAGTGTTTCTTAGCCATTTGAAATTCATCTCTTGAGAATTCTCTGTTTATATTTGTGCCTCATTTTTAATTGGATTATTTAAGATTTTTGTATCTATTTCATATATTTTACATATTAGACTTCTATCCAATGTAGAATTAGCAAAATTGTTTTCTCATCCCGTAGACTGCTGGTTTATCCTATTGATAGTATTTTTGCCCACACATGCTTATAAAAGTGTTTCAGTTTCATGATGTCTCATTTCTTAATTGTGTATTTTATTGCCTGAACAACAGGTGCTCTGCTCAAAAGTTGTCTCCTGCGATGCTGTGTTTGAAAACCTTCCACACTTCATTTTCCTCTTCTTTTTTTAACACTCACATAAATCACTGTGGCATCCATTTCTATTCACAAAGTAAAGGCTCCAGTCCATATTTTAACTTTTTTTGAAAAATTCCCTACAGTACAGAACTAAGCTGAAATGTATAAATATTCCACTCTTATATTTCCATGGCAAACAAAAATTCATGAGCCAAAGAAAATACCCCTCAAAACAAAACAAAAATGGGAGAAGCTTATAAAACTAAATATGGATATATCAGCATAACTACAGAACATAGAAAGGAATTAAAACACTTTAATTAACTCACTGGCAGGCTCTCTGATCACCTCTCTCTGGGGGATGCAGCCTTGCCAGACCACAGAGGAAGACAATGCAGTCAGTCCTCATGAGACCTGATAGACTAGGATCAGATGGAAAGGGAGGTAGATCTCCCCTATCAGTGACCTAGGGGAGGGATGGAGGGAGGGATTTGGAGGAGACAAGGGAGGGAGCCACAGCTGGGATTCAAAGTGAATAAATTGTAATAAATAGTTAATAAAAAATTTAAACCCCCCAAAATCATGAGTGAATGATAAAGTGTGTAGAAACTGAAAATGTACAAACTATTTAAAACCTGGAATTGCTGACTGTTCAGAAACTACACAGATGGATCATGGGTGGTGGGTGAACAGCAGAAAGGGATTACGGATGTATTTGCACTGTTCTACCTGCACCCCATGCTACCTGTCTCTGAGGAAAGCCTGACAATGATTAGATAATTAGCCAGGCTAGTGCTGGCAGCAGATCCAGTGATGGTAATCTGTTGGAGTACTTTAAAAAATATTTACATTTTTTATATCTTTTTCTCCCTAATCATTCCAATCCATTCCAACACCCCAACACTAGGTAGGAGAGAGAAAGGGTTAGTGGGAGAGAGGGTGCAGTCTCTTAGCTACTTCCTGCTGGCTAGAGTCATCAGGTTCCTTGGAGCCAATCCAGCCCTCATTTCAGGAGATCTCCAACTTCTTGACTCACTGCATCAATGGGAACCAGAAGTTACAGGGGCGGGGCGGGGGGGGAGCAGCAGCCTTGTTCTTTCTTGGAGATCCTCCACACTCACTGGGCTCTGGCAATCATTCTCACTCCTCAGAGAGCGTCCTCAGATTTAAACTATCTGCAGCTGGCAATGAGCTTCTCTCAGGACTCATATGAAGCAAATAATTTGTTGCTGTGGACTCTCTGAATCAGTCCCACATCCCACACCTGGGATTAAATAGAAAACATTCCTGTATCCACAACAATAACATGCTTATCCGTAGATCCTTCCACTGGGTTTGCTGTTTTGATCTGTGCCCCCAGACATTTGACAGAGCTCATTGATTTTGGTGCCCTGACATCCAATTAGGCAGTTAATCAAATTATTTGGAATGGTGAATTCCTGAGTAGTTTGAGCAGATGCATCCAAACCCCAATAGCCTTTCACCTCTGGAAAGCTGGATTCAATTCCACTGAATCCTGTGTTGCCATAGGTCATGGGCAAATGAGACTGTTGCATTGCAAATTGTTGTAGTTTGGTTAAATCTGGCTGTGTAATGACACTCTGCCTATGAATGTTATAGACCTGACCACCTGCAAAGATGACTGGAAAACTGGAGGTCTCTGACATGACCACACTCAATGATGGAATGTGGAATGCTACCAATAGTGATTGCCACTCAGTTGAATTGGGGAGCATATCTTCCCCCAGACCTGAGCCCCTACATTCCCTCTTATTTTCTTGATCTTACAACCACCTTTTCTGTTGAGAGAGCCACACTGACAAGCAGGACCACCAGTTGTAATATAACTGTGCTATTAGTCACAGAGCTGCTTATAACCTCTTCCAGATTTTCAAAGATCATAGCCAAGGCTCTGATGATGATGGTAGTAGTCCAGCCAAAGTGACAATTTTTTTTCAGGACTATTCCCTTCTGGATGTTGATGTGTGCACCACTCTCCTTGTGTATTTTCTTAACAGATTCTCCTTTCCGATGCTGCTGCTCCAACTTCCTTTCCATGCATAAGTATTCTGATCGTGAGAATGAAGGTTTAATCCACTTTCAGTCACACCTGTGTCCAAGTCTAGCAGCTACAGAGAGCTAGACATTGAGTAGTCAAGTCTTTGGACACTGGAGGGTACAAGTCAACTGAAGGAAAAAGGGAAGAGGGTGGGAAGGGGAAGTCGCAGGGGGTGGAAATTAGGGGAGGGCAGAAAGGCAAGGGGTGGGGGCACACTTTATCTTCTGTTGGGCTCAGTGTTATTGGGTTTTATGTTGAGGTATTTGATATATTTATGCTTGAGTTTGGTGCACAGTGAGAATTATGGATTCATTTGAAAGGACAGCCAGTGCTCTTAACTGCTGAGCTGAGCTATCTCTGGAGAATGAACTACAAGTTTTTTGTTTTATTTTGTTTCTTTTCAATTCAATTTAATTTATATATTTATTTATTACAATTTATTCACTTTGTATTCCACTGCAGCCTCCTCCCTCATCTCCTCCCTGTCCCACCTACCCTCTTCTCCTCCTATGCCCTTTCCCTAATCCACAGATAGGGAGGATATTCCTCCATTTCTATATGACCCTAGTTTATCATGTCTGGTCAAGTCTCTGTGTTTCCTTAGTGTTTGTCATTATGTCTTCCTTTTTTTTTCTGATTCAGATAATTTGCATATTTCCTCAGTCTTTTAGTGAGTTTGGATAAGATTTTTTTTTTTCTGGCTTGTTGATTTTCTCAAAGAACCAATGTTTCTTAAATTGTTTCTTTTGTATTGTTCTCTTTGTTTCTATTTTATTGATTTCAGTCCTGCATTTATTTCTTGCCATCTACTCCTCCTGGATGTGCTTATTTGTTTTCGTTCTAGAGATTTCAGGTGTCCTAGTGTGTCCTAGTGTGAGATTTCCATTTTTTTTTAATGTAAGCTCTTAACTTTTCTATTAGCACTACTTTCATTGTGTCCTCAAAGTCTGGGTAAGTTGTCTGTACATTTATGTGGAATTCTAGAAAGTATTTTTTAAAGTAATTTATTTATTTTTATATCAATCACAGGTTATGTACTTTGCATCCCAGGCATAGCCCTCCCCCTCACTCCCTCCCACTCTCCCCATCCCTCTCTCATCTCCTCCCCGCCCCCTCCAAGTCCACCAATGGGGGAGGATCTCCTTCCTTTCCATCAAACCCCAGTTCATCTTGTCTCCCCAGGGCTGGCTGCAATGTCCTCCCTGGGATCTAGCCAGGCTGTTACTCCCTGGCCTGTATGGGGGAGGGTCAAAGAGCCAGCCATCGAGTTTATGACTGAAACAGTCCCTGTTCCTCTTACTAGGGTCTTCAGTTGGACACCTAGCTACCATGGGCTACATCTGAGCGGGGGTTCTAGGTCATATCCATACTTGGTCCTTGGTTGGAGAAACTGTCTTGTAAAAGACCCCTGTACCCTGCTCAGTTTGGTATTTGTGGAGCTCTTGTTCTCCCCAAGTTTTACTAACTTCCCCTATTTTTATTATTATTTTCCGCCCTCTGCCGAAGGCTTGGTAGTGAGTCTTAATATCTGCTTTGATACATTGCTATATTGATTCTTTCAGAGGCCCTCTTTGGTATGCTCCTGTCCTGTTGCTTGTTTTCTCCTACATTCAATGTCCATCCCAGGAGCATTGATCATACCAACCTGGGTCCTCCTTCTTGTATATCTTCCCTAGGTGTATAGATTTCAGCATGAACTTCCTATCCTATAGGTCTATATAAGTGAGTATATACCATATGTTTCTTTTGGCTTTTGGGATACCTCACTCAGGATGATAGTTTC
>CM053759.1:47118358-47147090 GCA_028658305.1 Pachyuromys duprasi
AGTGTTTTGACTATGATGTGATGAGAGGTATTTCTTTTCTGGTCTAGTCTATTTGGTGTTCTGTAGGCTTCTTGTATGTTTTTGGACAATTCTTTTTTTAAGTTGGGAAAATTTTCTTCTAAGATTTACTTAAAAATATTTTCCGGCCCTTGGAGCCTGGAGTCTTCTTTTTCATCTATTCCAATTATTCTTAGGTTTCATCTTTTGATGGCATCCTTAATTTCTTGGATGTTTTGTGCTTGGGACTTTTCCGATTTTCTATTTTCCTTGAGTGAGGAATCCATTTCAGCCAGTGTATCCTCTGCTCCCAAGATTCTCTCTTCCATCTCTTGTATTCTATTGGTGATGCTTACCTTTGTGATTCCTGATCTTTTCTCTAAGTTCTCCAGTTCCAGGTTCTTCTTCCTTTGTATCTTCTTTATAGATTCTAATTCTGTTTTCATGCTTTGTACTGTTTCCTTCAACTGATTGACTGTGTCTTCTATTTTGGTTGTTTACTCTCTGTTTGATTATTCCTCTATGTGGGCAGTTAAATTCTTCTGAATTTCTTCGAGGGCCTTGTTTATTTCCTCTTTTTGTCTCTCCTTTTGTTCCTCCAATATCTGCAGAATCAAAGCTGTAACATAATTTTCCTGCGTCTCTGCTGAATTAAAATCTCCACTGCTTTTGGTTTTGGTGGGGCCATGGTGTCCTGATTTTTGTTGGGTGAGTTCTTTTGCCGATTTCTGGGCATTTGTTTATATATAATCAGGGAGCTGTTTGTGCTTTAAGGCTGAACTTCAGTCTGAAACTGTCAATCTCTTGTGTCAGAAGTATTCTTCAAGAAGATCATGGAGTTCCAGTGGTTTGTTAGTGTGTGTTGTTGTCTCAGTTGAACTCTGTTTTCGGCTCTGTGTGCCGGGCTTCGTGTTCTGTGCTAGAAGCTGTAAGCACTGCAGGCTGGTCACCCCTCTGGTCTGGAGGCTTTTCTCCTCACTCTGTGCTAGACTCTGAGTGACCCAGTTTGAGATATCAGTTGGGGGCTCTGTGCTCTGCCCTGGGCTGCTGCTAAGGGCTCTCCCCTGGACTGGAGATTTGGTGCCCCCTTCTGGGCCAGGGTCTATGCACCACTGTCTGAGATGATATTTGGGGCACACACAGTGGGTTTGGGTTGGTTGCAGGCATTGCCGAGCAGTGTGCACCCGCTGTATGCAGGCCTGTCTGAAATGGTGCCTGAGGCCTTCTCTGTCTGGCCAGTGGACACACACAGGTACTGAGGTTTTTTTCTGGCATACGTGAGCAGTGTATGCTCTCAGTGTCTAGTCTGGTCAAAAGGGTCCTCCGACCCTCTCAGTCGGAGGTGGTTCCGGCAGAGGCAATAGGTGTGCGCCTGCTGTACGCCCACTGGTTGAAGCAGAACCTGGGTCTTTACCAGATTGGCCTGCGGACTCACACACGGACTGAGGTTTTTGCTGGTGGTCCCGAGCAGTGTGCACCCTCAGTGTGCAGTCTGGTCAAAACGGTCCCCTGTCCCTCTCAGTCTGAGGTGGTTCCGGCAGAGGCGATCGGTTTGCACCTGCCATAGGCCCATGGGTTGAAGCAGAACCCGGGTCTTTCCCAGACTGGCCTGTGGACTGACACAAGGACTAAGATTTTTCCTGGCAGATCTGAGCAGTGTGTGTCCGCAAGGTGTAGGTCAGTGAAAACGTACTGGGTTCCTCCTCAGACTGCCCAGGAGACTGTGTGATCAGTCTAGTATTGCAGCTGCGGGTGCCCAGTGCTCAGAGCTGTGTGCTGCTGGGCACCCGGAGATTTTTCCGGGGAATAACTGGGTGTCCCTAGGGTTTTCCCACTTGATTTTCTCACTGTAGGAGTTCCGCTCACCTGGCAATCACATATGCTGGCGTTTTAGGTCCCAGAGTTCAGTCTCCTGGTCGCTGCGTTGTTTCTGCTGTCCTACTCCTCAGACACAGTGTCCTCTCGTGGCAGCCATCTTGGATCTCCACTTCTTATAGAAATCTTGGATTCAGTGTTAGAATACACATGGCAGCTCATTCCAGCCTGTGGGTATATGAATCATTTTTCTTGCCTCTTAAGAAAATAATCACAGAACACATTGATTGTGCAAACACATATGTACAGAAAATACACTCATAAACATAAACAGGTCTTTTTATATTTTTGAGACAGTGTCTCATTAAGTAGCTTTGGTTGTTCTGGAACTTACTATGCATACCTTGACATGCTAGGACTAAAGATCTGCAATGCCATATCTAATTTAGATTATTTTTAAAAAATAAATAAATCTGAAAACATATGTCTGAGCATATCTAGAGAAAGAAAAACTGTTATTCCCTATTGATGAGAGTACAAACTAGTACAGTCATTTTAGAAGTTAAAACGGAGATTTCTCAAAAACAAAAAAGAAGTACCATATGGCCTACCTATATACTCTAGAATATACACCCAACGATTTCTGTATGTTACCACAGAAAACCTTTTATATCCATATTTAGTTCTGCTCTATTAACAATATAAAAATGGAATCAGCCAAAATGTCCATCAATAAATGTATGCATAATGAGCATGTGGTATATATACCTAGTGGATCACAGTAGCAGAAGAAAATAGAATCTGCCAAATACATATTTTGTTTGAAAACTTATTGGTGGATTTCATATGCTAATTGTTAAACATTAATAAAATATACAAATAAATAGTACATAATACTGTTACTGTATTAGTGTAATGTTTCCAATTTCTCAATTAAACATATTCTAAATATAAGTAAATAATAAAAATGGCTAATATCTCCCTCATTCAATGTTCAGTGCTGGTCTTGATTTGTCTGTGTCATTCTGTAGTCATTTAGCTATATCTGATCACTAGCCTTAGACTCCAGAGTCCTCTATTTCTTATTATACATATGGCCTAAAACTGTGGTATGAAGACGTGCAAACTGTTGGTTTGGGCCAGGGCTTTATAAATCATATAACACTGTAATACCCCAGGCTAAGCCAAGTGTTGCGTTCACAGCAAGGTACATATTTCTTGCTGGGTCCTCTCTTTTACTCCAATGTTTAATGCCGGTGAACATGCTATTAGGGTTACTATGGCTCCTTAGTATAATTTGAAAGTAGAAATAATGTTATCTTCAGCATTGCTGACTTTTCTCAGACATGGTTTTGCTCCTAGATTGTTTTGTTCATGCATAATTTTTATTATTTTTGGTGTTTCTATGAAGAAAGTCATTGGACATTTGACTGTGATTGCATCCATTTGAAACCCATTTTTTATGATATTAATTCTGGAAATTCCATGAATACAGGACTCATTTCTCTTTGTACAGCAGATATCTCAAAAAAATCTCATCAGTCCTTGGCAGTAAGTATAAAATTGTTATTACTTTCTGTTGTAGGGATGTGCTCCGTCCTTATATGACTTTATTTGCTGGGATGTGTTGGTGAAGGTAAAGCTCCCATTTTCTGTGAGGTAGGAGGAAAGAGATAAGGGAAAGAGGGAGTGTAAGTGGGACCAGGAGGAGAGGAGGAACAGGTTGATGTTCTTAAATAGAAATAAATTTTAAAAATAAATAACTGACTTTTTGTTTTAAGAAACAAATAGATAAGAAGCAAAGAAGTAAGAACTCAATTACTCTGTGTGTAATGTCTACTGGTATAACCTGTGACATCAGTTCCTGCCAGCCATCAAAACTAAATTATCATGGGGTGTGATGGTTCTGAGGCCTTCAGATAGTCTCTCAAAGTTGGCCTTACATTTAAACAAAGAATATACACTTTCTGAAAATGTAGATGTGGGCCATAAAATATGTGGGCAAAGACATTTTTTTCCTGAGAATATAGAATGTAGATAATACCAAACTGGCTTAACAAGGCAATATAGTAATTGCTAAAGAAAGAGATGTTCATTTATTTCTGCTCAATAGAATTTGACCAATGCTAATGACTATGCATTCTGCATAATCCAATTTCCAAATGAGTGTTTCCACTGCAATCATGTGCTTCCAGATGCTGTTAATCTTTGTCTATTATTTTAAAGAAAAAAATATTTATTTGGTATTATGCATCATCACAGGGACAGAGAACTGTGACTCATTAAAAGAAGACTGAATTCAGAAAGTCTGAGCTTAAACTGAAACATTATCAGATGACAGTTTTAGAATAGACCTTGGATAAATAAACTCACTCTGTCCATTTCAAAAGAGAGTACATGGATTTCTAGTAATTAGCTAGGTTGTGGGAGAGATTAACACATAATGCTCCCATCTTCTACAGTTACCCAAATATGAGGACCTTCCTTGCTTTCTTATCAAATCATTGTTGTCACAAGAATTAGATACTGTATGGTGGTAGAGTTCTGTGAAGAATTTATCACATAAAACAGAATTACCTTCTTGTCGGCTTCTTTCATAATGGTGGAATACGGAACAATTCCAGGCATTGCCACATTCATAGCAAGCATGAACGTTGGCGTGATGTTTCTGTGCACTGTGTAAAAATTATCCTTATAGTATCCAAATGCTAATTTCTCTACCCAGAGATCTGACTACTGTCAGATTTTGGAATTGTCATTATTATGAAGCATCTCAAATCTTGGTAAAGATTGTTCTCCATCACCTTCTGGTTGGTTAGATAAAGAGCTGAATAGCTAATAGCTAGGCAGGAGAGGATGATGTAAAAACTTCCAAGCCTAAGGGAAGGGTCTCAGGTGGGGATCCGAAAAAGAAAAGGTGCCATATGAACACTGATGAAGAAGTAGTAGCCAATAAAAGACTAAGATGGCCAAATGGCTGGGAAGTATGCCAGGCCAATATCGTTGGGTTAGAACAGCTGAGTATCTATCTGCCCAGGTAAAGCCCCTGAAGCTTTTAATAAAAAGGAAGCACATTGGCTGCTCAGTTTGCAACTGTGTTCCTTAGTAAAAATTATGCTTGTATGATTCAAGGGTCAGGGGCTGTCTCTGACATGAACTCAGTGGCCAGCTCTTTGATCCCCTCTCCCTGGGGAGTGCAGTCTTCCCAGGCCACAGAGGAAAGTAATGCAGCCAGCCTTGATGAGATTTGATAGGCTAGGGTCAGATAGAATGCTAAAACATCATAAAATCTTATATAATTAGATACTTTAAGACAGTAGATTTTAGTATGTTTATTCTATACTTTATGGCTAATATCCACTCATAAGTGAGTGCATACCATATGTCTTTCTGTTCCAGGTTACTTCACTTAGGATGATCTTTTCTACTTCCCTCTGCCTGCAAAAATAATGACTTCCTTGTTTTTAATTGTTGAGTAATATTCCATTGTGTAAATGTACTGCACTATTTATATCCATTCCTTCTTTGAGGGAAATCTAGTTTGTTTCCAGATTTTGGCTATGAACATAGTTAAGTAAATGACAAGGAGGACCCTAGGGAAGATGCTTAATCCTCATTCAGAAGGGCAAATAGGATAGAATAAGAAGTAGGAGAAGATAAGGAACAGGACAGGAGCTTTCTACAGGCAACCTCTGAGAGACTTTACCCATCAGGGTATCGAAGGAGATACTGAGACTCACAGCTAAACTTGGGCAGAGTGCCAGAATCCTATGGAAGAAGAGGGAGAAAAAAAGAACTGGAGGGGACAGGAACTCCACAAGAAGAACAGCATAGCCAAAATACCTGGGCTCAAGGGGCCTGCAGGGACTAATACTCCAACTAAAGACCATGCATGGAGTGGACCTAGACCCTCTGTTCATAAGAAACCCATTGACTGCTCAGTTTCTAAATGGGATCCTAGTAAGGGGAGCAGGATCTGTCTCTGACAGAACTCAGTGGCCAGCTCTTTGATCACCTCCCCATAGCAGGTGGGTGTTCAGCCTTGCCAGGCCAAAGAGGAAGACAATGCAGTCAACATTGATGTGACCTTATGAGCTACGGTCAGATAGAAGGGGAGGAAGTCCTCCCCTATCTGGGCACTCGGGAAGAGACATAGCTGGAGATGAGGGATGGTAGGTAGGACTGGAAGGATATTAGGGAAGGGGCTGCAACAGGGATACCAAGTGAATAAATTGTAGTAAATGAATATTTAAATAAGATATAATTTTAAAAAATCTTATATATCTCAACTTTTTATTTAGTTAGATGCAAAATCAATTTAATGAACAATTTTGAGAACAAATATGCTATAAAGTTCACTCTTAGTAACCATGGAAATTCTTACTGCTTCTGATTTGCCAATTGAATTATTTTTATAAGGTGAAGAGTTTTTCTTTTTTAATTTATTTTTTATTTATTACAATTTATTCACTTTGTAACCCCAGCTGTAAACCCTTCCTTTGCCCGCTCCCAATTCTGCTCTTCCTCCTCTTCTCCTCCCATATCCTTCCCTGAGTGAGTCCCCTGATAGGTTAGGTCCTCTTCCCTTTACATCTGACCCTAGCCTATCAGGTCTTATCAGTAGTTGCTGCATTGTCTTCCTCTGTGGCCTGATAAAGCTGCTCCCTCATCAAGGGGAGGTGATCAAAGAACCAGCCACTGAGTTCATGTCAGAGACATACCCTGTTCCCCTTACTTAGGGTACCCCTAGGATACTGAGCTGCCATGGACTACATCTGTGAAAGTGTTCTAGGTTATCTTCATGAATGTTCCTTGGTGGGAGTATCTATCTCTAAAAAAACCCTGGGCCCAGGTTCTTTGTTTCTGTCGCTCTCCTTGTGGAGATACTGTTCCCTCAAGGTCTTTCCATCTCCCCCTACTTTCACAAGATTCCCTGCACTCTGCCCAAAGTTTCGCTATGTGTTTCAGCATCTGATTGAATACCCTTCTCAGAGGAGTGCTTCAGAGTCCCTCTGTGGTAGTCTCCTGTCCTGTTCCCTGTTTTTTTGTTTTGTTTTGTTTTTTGTTTTTATTTTTGTTTTCACTCTTCCAATATTCTCTATTCCATATATTCCTGATTTTTATTTAAAAAATAAAAGCTAAAAATACGCACTTCAAAAAAGACAGAATCTTCAACAAATGGTATTGGCAAACTGGATGACTGCATTTAGACAAACCCAAATGTATCCATATTGCTTACGTAAACAAAAACCCAAGACTATACAGCCCAAACAAATACTACTGTTCAAAAAAAAAAAAAGAACACATCTACAAAATGATTTCTAATGATGTTCTGGTACACGGACAGATCAGTGCCTTATTCAGTTATATAATCAGAGATGCTTCCTCTTGGTACAAATGGAAAGACAGGGACCCACAGCCAGACAACATGGAAAGAGTGAGAGGCCAGGGAACACTAAGTTCCAAATGGGAGATCTCATCAAATCCCTGATATCAGGGTTCAGGGAACCCTGTGGAAAGGAGGCTGAAAGAGTATAAGAACCAGAGGGCATGGAGGACGCCAAGAAACCAAGGCCCTTTAAATCAACAGGAACATGTAGCATATGAGAACTCACAGAGAATGAGGCAGCCTGCTCAGGGCCTGCACAAGTCTGCAACAAATGAGGAAATGAGCTTCTAGAGCACATGAGCCCATCTCTAATCCAGACGGTATCTACAATTCAAACAAACACACAAAAATGATGAATCAGAAGAGAGGCAAACAAATTGAACAGGCAGTTTTAAAAACAAATAAAAATATAAATAAACATGTAGAAAATGGTCTATGTGATGCCAAAAGTTTTTAGTATTTTTTTGATCATGTAAACAATGACAAGGTTTGCTTGCAGTTTGTCTTATTCAAATACAATTTTTCATTTGCCTGATGTGGGATTACTAAGTGAATATAGCATAGTTTTGTGTGCAATTTTCTTTTATTTTGAATTAAAAAACACATTTTTACATTTTAGAAACTGTAAATAGGATTCTGGTGTTCGAGATTTTGTTTTATTTTCAGGCTTCCATTATTGTTCTTTTTAAAAAAAATACATTCTATTTTTTGAATAGATTCTTCTCACATATAAATCTTTATGCTCCTGGGATACCTCACTCAGGATGATCTTTTCTAAATCCCACCATTTGCCTGCAAATTTCATGATTTCCTTGTTTTTAATTTCTGAGTAGTATTGCATTGTGTAAAAGTACCACAATTTCTGAATCGATTCCTCCATTGATGAACATCTGGGTTGTTTCCAGGTTCTGGCTATTACAAATAAAGCTGCTACAAACATGGTTGAGCAAATGTCCTTGTTATATACTTGAACATCTTTTGGATCTATGCCTAAGAGTGGGATAGCTGGATCTTGAGGAATCACTATTCCTAATTGTCTGAGAAAGCACTAGATTCATTTTCCAAAGTGGTTGTACAAGTTTACATTTCCACCAGCAATGGAAGAGGGTTCCCAATTCTCCAACATGTGCTGTCACTTGAGCTTTTAAACTTTCCCATTCTGATGGGTGTAAGGTGAAATCTCAGGGTCATTTTGATTTGCATCTCTCTGATGGCAAAGGACATTGTGCATCTCTTTAGAAGTTTCTCTGCCATTCTATATTCCTCTACAGAGAATTCTCTGTTTAGCTCCATACCCCGTTTTTTAATTGGATTGCTTGATTTATTGCTTTATAATTCCTTTAGTTCTTATTATATATTCTGTATATCAGCCCTCTGTCAGATATAGGGTTGCTGAAGATCCTTTACCAGTCTGTAGGCTGTCCATTTGTTCTGATAAATATATGTCTTTTGTTTTTCAGTTTCATGAGGTCCCATTTATTGAGTGTTGCTCTTAGAGCCTGTGCTGTTGATGTTCTGTTCAGGATGTTGTCTCCCGTGCCAATGAGTTAAAGGCTTTTTCCCAATTTTTCTTCTAACCAATTTAGTGTATATGATTTTATGTTGAGGTCTTTGACACTTGGACTTTAGTTTGTGCAGGGTGATAAACATGGATCTATTTTCATTTTTCTGCATGTAGACATCCAGTTGGACCAGCACCATTTGTTGAAGATGCTTTTTTCCCTTGAATGGTTTTGGCTTCTTTCTCAAAAAATCAAGTATTCACAGGTGTTTGGGTTAATTTCCAGAAATTCCATTGATCCACCTTTCTGTTTCTATGCCAATACCATGCCATTTTTATTACTATTGCTCTTCAGATCAGGGATGGAGATAACTCCAGATGATCTCTTGTTGTACATGATCGTTTTGGAAATTCTGGGTTTTTTGTTTCTCCATATGAAGTTGGGTATTTTTCTTTCAAGTTCTATGAAGAATTGTGAAGGTATTTTTATGGGAATTGCAGTGAATCTGCACATTGCTTTTTGCAGAATTGCTATTTTCACTATGTTAATCCTACCAATCCATGAGCATGGGAGGTCTTTCCATCTTCTGATATCTTCTTCAAATTCTTTCTTCAGAGATTTGAAGTTTTTTTCCAAACAGGTCTTTCACTTGCTTGGTTACAGTCACCGCAAGGTACTTTATGTTATTAGTGGCTATTGTGAAGGGTGTTCTTTCCCTAATTTCTTTCTCAGCCCTTTTGTCTTTGGTGTACAGGGGGGCTTCTGATTTTTTTGAGTTGATTTTGTATCCAGCCACTTTACTGAAGGTGTTTATCAGTTGAAGGAGTTCTCTGGTTGAATTTTTGGGGTCACTCATGTATATTATCATATTGTCTGCAAATAGTGATACTTTGACTTCTTCCTTTCCAATCTGTATCCCTTTTCTCTCCTTTAGTTGTCTTATTTCTCTAGCTAGAACTTCAAGTACTATGTTGAAGAGATATGGAGAGAGTGGGCAGCCTTGCCTTGTCCCTGATTTCAGTGGGATTGATTTAAGTTTCTCTCCATTGAATTTGATGTTGGCTATAGGCTTGCTTTACTATGTTTAGATATGTGCCTTGTAGTCCTGATCTGTCCAAGACTTTAAACATGAATGGATGTTGGAATTTGTCAAATGCTTTTTTGGCATTTAGGGAGATGATCATGTGGTTTTTCTCCTTCAGTTTGTTAATATGGTGGATTACATTGATGGATTTCCATATATTGAATCATCCTTGCATACCTGGGATGCAGCCTACTTGGTAATGGTGAATGATAATCTTTTATGTGTTCTTGGATTCAGTTTGCAATTATTTTATTGAGTATTTTTGCATCACTGTTCATAAGAGAGATAGATTTGAAATTCTCTTTTTTGTTGAGTCTTTGTGTGGATTAGGTATCAGGGTGACTGTGGCCTCATAGAATGAGTTTGGTAGAGTTCCTTCTGTTTCTACTTTGTGGAATAGTTTGAAGACAGCTGAAATTAGCATTTCTTTGAAGGTCGGATAGAATTCTGCTCTAAAACCATTTGGCCCAGGGCTTTTTTTTAGAAGGAAGACTGCTGATGACTGCTTCATTTTATTCCTTGGGGGATAAAGGGTTATTCAATCTCTCTGCCTGATATTGATTTAGTTTTGGTAGATGGAATCTTTCAAGAAAATTATTCATTTCTCTTCGATCTTCAAATTTTGTGTCATACAGGGTTTCGTAGAATGACCTAATGATTGTTAGGATTTCCTCAGTGTCTGTAGTTATGACCCCCTTTTCATTTCTGATTTTGTTGATTTGGATAGTTCGTCTCCGCCTTTTAGTTGGTTTGGCTAAGGGTTTGTCTATCTTATTGATTTCTCACAGAACCAGCTCTTGGTTTTACTGATTCTTTGAATAGTTTTATCTGTTTCTAATTGATTGATTTCAGCCTCGAGTTTGATTATTTCCAGCCGCTTGCTCTTGGGTGTATCTGCTTCCTTTTTCCTAGGGCTTTCAGTTGGGCCATTAAGTTGCTTATAATGACATGTTATAAATTTCTTCTTGAAGGCACTTAATGTTAATGAATTTTCTTCTGAGCACTGCTTTTATTGTGTCCCCAAATTAGGGTATGTTGTACCTTCATTTTCATTGAATTCTAGGAAGACTTTAATTTCTTTCTTTATTTTATCCTTAACCCAGCTGTCATTGAGTAGCAAGTAGTTCAGTTTCCATGTGTGTGTAGGCTTTATGTTATTTCAATTGTTGAGGTCCAGCTTTAATCCATGGTGGTCAGATAGAATACAGGGGATTATTTCAATTTTCTTGTATCTGCTGAGGCTTGCTTTGGGACCAACTATATGGTCTATTTTGGAGTAGCTTTCATGAGGTGCTGAAAAGAAGCTATACTCTTGAGTTTGGGTGAAAATTTCTGTAGACATCTATTATGTCTATTTTAATTAGGGCTTCTGTAAGTGCCTTTATTTCCCAATTTGGCTTCTGTCTAGATGATCTGTCCTTTTTTGAGAGTAGGGTGTTAAAAGTCTCCCACTATTAAGGTATTGGAATCGATTTGTAATTTAAGTATTAATAATGTTTCCTTTACAAATGTAAGTGCTTTTGTATTTGTGGCATAGATGTTCAGAATTGTGATGTCTTCTTGGTGGATTTTTCCTTTGATGAGACTGTAGTGCCCCTCCTCATCTTTTTTTTTTTTGATTAATTTTGTTGAAAGTCTATTTTATTAGATATTAGGATAGGTACCCCAGCTTGTTTTATGAGTCCATTTGCTTGAAAAACTTTTTTTCTAGCCCTTTACTCTGAGGTAGTATTTATCTTTGTTGCAGAGGTGTGTTTCTTGGATGCTGCAGAATGTTGGATCCTGTTTCCACACCCATTCTGTTAGTCTGTATCTCTTTTTGCAGAGTTGAGTCCACTGATGTTGACAGACAATAGTGAGCAATGAACATTAGTTCCTTTTATTGTGGTATTGGTGGTCTTACTGTGATTCATTGCTTGTTTTCTTTTAGTTTTGTAGGGATATTATATCTATCCTATGTTTTCTTGGGTATAGTTGTTTTCCTTGGATTGGAGTTTTCCTTCTAGTATCTTCTATAAGGCTGGTTTACTGTGTAGAAATTGCTTAAATTTAGTGTTATCATGGAATATTTTGTTTTCTCCATTTATGTTGATTGAAAGCTTTCCTGGGTATAGTAGCTTGAGTTGGCATCTGTGGTCCCTTAAAGTCTGCATGACGTCTGCCCGGACTCTTCTTGCTTTCATAGTTTCTGATGAGAAGTCCGGTTTGGTTCTGATAGGTCTACCTTTATGTTACTTGGCCTTTTCCCCCTTGCTGCTTTTAATATGTTTTCTTTGTTCTGTATATTTAGTGTTTCTACAATGATGTGACCTGCAGATTTTCTTTTCTGGTCTAGTCTATTTGATGTAGGCTTCTTGTATGTTTTGGACATCTCTTTCTTTCAGTTGGGAAAATTTTCTTCTATGATTTTCCTGAATATATTTTCTGTACTTTGGAGTCTAGAATCTTATTTTTCATCAATTTCTATTATTCTTAGATTTCTTAGCCTTTTCATGGCATCTTTGATTTCTTGAATGTTTTGTGTTTGGGACTTTTCCAGTTTTACTTTTTGTTTGAGAGAAGTATCAATTTCTGCAAGTATATCTTCAGCACCAGAGATTCTCTCTTCCATCTCTTGTATTCTGTTGCTAATGCTAACTTTTGTGATTCCTGATCTTTTCTCTAAGTTCTCCAGCTCCAGGGTTTTCTCTGTTTGTGTTTTCTTTATTGATTCTAATTCTATTTTTATGTCTTGCACCATTTTCTTCATCTGTTTGAATGTGGCTTCCTGTCTCTGTATTATGGCCTATATATTTTTGTTCGTTTCTTCTGTATATACCAATAATTTTGCCTCTACTTGGCTCTCTATTTGTTTGGCTATATTTGCCTGTGTTTCTTTGAGAACTTTGTTCAGTTCCTTTGTCTTTGCCTCTACCTGTGATGTCAATTCTTTGAGAGATTTGTTCTTTTCCTATTTAACTGTCTGTATTTGCATGGATATTTCTCTGATAGATTTGTTTGTTTCCTCTTTATGTGACTCTAATAACTGGATAAGCATATCTTTAAGGTCATTTTTCTGTGTTTCCGATGAATTGGAGTATCCATTGATTTTTGGAGTTGCCAGTGAAGCCATGATTTCCTGATTTTTGTTGGGTGTGTTCTTTTGACTACCTCTGGCCATTTGGTTAACCATAACCTTCACTGTTTGTTCTTGGATTCTGTAGTTCAGTTCGGTATTGTCTTTCTCTGGCATCTCGAGAGTTCTTCACGGAGATGAGAGAGGTCCAATGGTTTCCGTGTGTGCGCTGGTGCTTCAGCTGTACCTGTGGGAGGAAAGTCGGAGGGCGCAAAAGGACAAATGCGAACATGCGTGCACACATGCATGTGCGTGGAAGTGTGCCCTGAGGGACAGGGTGCTAGGGAATGTAGAGGCCTTCAGTGTGAGGGAGGGGGGCCTTGCAGTCATCGAAGGGGTCACGGGGCTGAAGTTGTTGCAAAAACTGGAAATGATCACGTGTGCAAATTCCCTGAGTTCATCTGTGGCCTACAGGCTATTGGTAATCGTCTGTAACTGAGCTCCAGGAGTTATTTGCCTAAACTCCGTTGGTAGCTCCACAGAGCCTGGGTTTCCTTGTCCCTAGAAATCATCTGTTTCTGACAGTAGATGTGTGGGTGGGAGATTTCTGATGTCTGGCTGCTAGCTTAGAAGAACTCTGCATCTGTGGCTCTGCAGGCACTTGGGGGCACACTCACTCGCTAGCAAGTCAAATCGAAACACAGGGGTTCCTCCTTTTCTCTACTAGCAGGTTTGGACCTGCTGAGCCAAATGTACACTCAGATAGCTCAGTGATATTGCAGCTGCTGTACCTGGGAATCCGGTTGTGGCTACAGAACTGGGGTGTCTAGGTGCCTGCTGGAAGTCTTGTGTAGCCACTACTGTTGCTCTCGCTTGGTGCACCTGGGTGGTTTTGCAGGTCAGCCGGATGGACTTTGGTGTCTGCACAGCCACTGAGGGACTGAGTGGCTCATACAGTCAGGCTCTATGGAGTTTGTAAGATGGGCTGCTTACAGGCGTGGGACCCAGGCAGTATTGTACTGCAGATCTGGCAAGCGGGTGATGCTGGCTGCTGAGGCTGCAGTGCTGGTATTCCCGCCCCTGCTGTCGAGGTTCTCAGGCAGCAAGATCTGTGCCACTGGCGCTGTGGCTAGGCTCCTCCAAAGGGGAGGAAGACTCGAAGAAGGAAAGTGCCTCTCTGTGTTCACAGAGAAGTCCTTGTGTGACCTGAATCAAAAAGTTCTCTGATCCTGTGGTGTCCCCCTCCTTCAGGGAGCCACAATGTCGATTTTCCGATATCAGTTGCCCCTCCTCTCACCAATTTTGGAGTTTCAAATCCTCTGCCTTTCAGAAGCAGTGCGTGTTGATCGCTGCCACCTTGGATCCATTGAGTCTTAATTTTCTAAGAAGCCACCACATTGTTTTCCATAGTCACTGTACAAGTTTGCACTTCCACTAGCAATGGAAGTGTGTTCCATTTGCTTCATATCCTTGCATTCTTGCTCTGTCGCACTGCCAATTGATCTTCCCCATTCTGACAATTATATGACGGAATTTAATGAGGGTGCATGTGGGCTCACAGAGGCTGAAGTGACAAGCACTGGGCTTACAGGAACCTGAACCAGGCCCTCTGTATGTATGCTGTGGCTGTTAGCTTGGTGTATTGTGGACCTCATAACTGTGGGAGTAGTGTGTCTTTGACTCTTGCCTGCTCTTGGGACTCATTTCCTCTTATTGGTTTGCGTTGCTCAGCCTCGATGTCAGAGGTTTTGCCTTGTTTTATTGCATTTTTGTTGTGGTTACTTTTATTGGGTTTTATTGATTGGTGGAGGGATCTTTCTTGAAAAAGACAATAAAATAGATTTTACTGATGAACTGGAGGTGTGTGGGGATGGGAGCAGTAGAGACCAGGTTGGTGGGAAGATGAAAAGAAGAAAGAGAGTACGGAATGAGATGGATAGAATTGTGGGGCATTTAATGGCAATGTGGAAACCCACGGCCATTAAAAACTTCCAGGAATCTGAGGATGAACTTAGTGAGGACTCCTACTAATGGCGCATGAGGAGTCTGAACTGGTCATCTCTTGTATATAGACAAGGCTCCCTGTGGTGAGACTGGGTTTCATTCCATTGAGTTGTGGCCTGAGGGGAACCCTGGAGATCCTCAAACAGCATAATGAATAATTTTATGCAATGAAACCATTGTATGGAATTCATATTGGTCATAGATAGTAAAATTATATTTGGCTATGAATGAATCAATGAGTCACATAAGAAAATCTGAAACTGATAAGATTATATCAGTGGATTAAGAGTCCAGCAATTGTCCATCCTGGATTCACGTTATTAGAAACCTGAGAAATATTGTACCAATCTGCCATGCTCCTATTCATGATACCAACTTCCTTTTTCCCACCATAATTTCTATAAAAAGCAAGTCCATGCTTTATAAGTTCCATTTCAAAGGAATGAAGGTAAAAATCATAGTAATTTGTTTAGTTTGGAAAAGCATTGAGTGTAATGGATGTGATTTCTAAGCTGTGATTAGTTACCCAATATAATTTACTAAAAATCGATGTTATTTTGTTCCAGATGATGGAAATTCCAGAAAACTCAAAATTATCCATGACACCAAAAGCTCCCAGAAAAATGTGCAGTGGACACCTGGGGCTTAGTTCAGCTCACCTTAGGCTTCATCTCTAAATACATTACAACTAAGAAACTATGCATAGGTGATGATCAGTACAAATTTTTCTCAGAGAGACAAATACACGTTTTTAAAATAAAGTTTAAATATCTTTTGCAATTCTATTTTTATAGCATAGTCCATGTAAATTTATAAATTAGGCAGAAAATATTTGTGCTGAATGCTTAGAATTTCCAAAAGTCATTTCACCCTTTCCATTTACTCTTGTAGACCACTGGTTGGCATTATTTTTTATTTAAAAATTGTAAATTGACAACTATGACAGTGATTTTACATGGGTGCTATAATAACTCCTAAATTATTGCTGGAAAATGTAGGCTGTTCCCTGTCCTTAAAATGTGGCATCAATATTGCTATTGTGTTGGCAAAGGACACATATCAAAGATGTCTTAAAGTACACAAGAAATAAAGTTTATCTGTCTATCTCCAATTTATGTTATATATATATATATATATATATATTTGTCTTCTCTCTATGTATGTATGTATAGATAGATAGATAGACTATCTACTTATCTATTTTCTTATCATTTACATCAACTTGGTACAAGCTAAAGTCATCTGAGAGGAGGGAATCTAAATTAATAAAATGCCTCCATGAGATTGGGCTGCAAGTGCATCTGTAGGGCATTTTCTTCTTTTTCAAATTTTTTTTGTTATTAATTACAGTTTATTCACTTTGTATCCCACCTGTAGCTCCTTCCCTCCTCCCTTCCCAAATTCACTCTCCCTCCCTCTGCCTCACCCCTATCCCTCCTCCAGTCCACTGATAAAGGAGGTCCTCCTCCCCTTTCTTCTGATCCCTGTCTATTAGGTCTTATCAGGAGTGGTTGCATTGTCTTCCTCTGTGGTCTGGTAAGGCTGCAGTCCCCTCAGGGGGCAGTGATCAAAGAGCAGGCCAATCAGTTTATGTCAGAAAAAGTCGCTATTCTTATTACTAGGGAACCCACTTGAACACTAAATGGCCATGGGCTACTTTTGTGCAGAAGTTCTAGGTTATCTCCATGCATAGTCCTTGGTTGGAGTATCAATTTCAGAAAAAAAAAACCCTGTGCCCAGATTTTTTGGTTCTGTTGCTTTCCTTGTGGAGTTCCTGTCTTTTCCAGGTCTTACTACTTCCTACTTCTTTCATAAGATTTCCTGCACTCTGCCCAAAGTTTGGCTATAGGTCTCAGCACCTGCTTTGATACCCTGCAGGGTAGAGATTTTCAGAGGCCCTCTGTCAAGATCCAGCTATACCACTACTAGGCATATATTCACAATACACTCAAAGATTACAAAAAAGACATTTGCTTAGCCATGTTTGTATCAGCTTTATTTGTAATACCCAGAAGCTGGAAACAAACCAGATACCCCTCAGTTGAGAAATGGATACAGAAATTGTGGTACATTTACACAATGGAATACTACTCAGCAATTCAAAACAAGGAAATCATGAAATTTGCAGACAAATGGTGGGAACTGGAAAAGATCATCCTGAGTGAGGTATCCCAGAAAAAGAAAGACACACAGTATATATACTCACTCATAAGTGGATATTAGACATATAATATAGAATAAACATATTGAAATCTGTACACCTACAGAAACAAATCAAGAAGGAGGACTCTATGTAAGATGCTCAATCCTCTTTCAAAAAGGAAAAGAGGATGGGCATCAGAAGAGGGAGAAAAGATGGAACAGGACTTTTTTTTTAAATTAGTGGTTTGTGGGGGAAGTTCTTATTCATTGTAGGTGGTGCCATCCCTAGGATGGGGTATATGAGTTCTGTAAGAAAGCAGGCTGAACAAGTCATGAGGGACAAGCCTGTAGGCAGTACTCTTCTATGGCCTCTGCATCAGTTCTTGTCTCCTTAACCTCCTGTCCTCACTTCTTTTGATGATGAACAATGATGTGAGAGCATATGCTAAATATACCCTTTATTCTCCAAGTTTCTTTGAATGTTGTGTTTCTTAACAGCATCAGAAACCTAAACTAAAGGCTGGAGTGATGACTCTGTGGTTAAGAGCACTGACTGATGTTTCAGAGGTCCTGAATACAGTTCCCAGTAACCACATGCAGGCTCACAACCATCTGTAATGGAATCTGGTTCTCTCATTTGGTGTATATGAAAGCAAAGTATTTGTATGCATACAATAAATAAATACATATTTTTAAAAAAGAAACCCTAAATCAGTCACTATCTATAACCTATTATTTATCTTTGTATTATCTAAGAATCTATCTTTTTTCTCTGTATCTATCATCTATCTGTTCATCTATTTATCTATCTATCTGTCTGTCTGTCCATTTGTCTGTCTGTCTATCTATGTATCACCTATTTTCCTACCTAGTACCTATTATCTGCCAATTTTTTTCTTACCTACCTATATTCCTTTAGGAGACAAATTTTTAATTTTTTGCTCTTAAGTCTTAAATTCTTTTGACATAAAAAACTGTCCCCAGGAATAACAATTGCAATTTACATATCAGAAACTTTGCATGTTAATTGATTTGGACTATTACTAAAAGTCTGCAGAAATTAAGGTAAGAAAAGTAGCACTTTGTACAAAGAAGACTTTTTGTGTTAGGTTGATAAATTAATCTGTTTACAGTTTATAACTGTTTTGATATTGTGATTTCAAATTGAGTTTCAGGTATCAAACTTTACTATTTTAAAGCACTGTTATGTGATACAGGCTTGCAATTTAAATGTAAATTTTTTCTACAGACTATATTATAATAAACATCTGTACAAAACTTTCATAGTTTTCACCTTAATCTAATACCAAGCCTTTATTTTCAAGACTGTTGCAACAGCATCTTACTTTGTTTACCTGCTGTCTACTCTCAGCATTCCTAATGTTTTCTTCAATATCTATGCTCTGCCTCTCTATGCAAATTGAAGATAGTAGATAGAATTTGTTTAGTTTTACGAATAAAAATATAATGCATGTTCTTGAACATATTACTTAGATTTTGAACTAGAAGCATTATCAACAAATATCTTTGTTGTGTACTTGAGCATCTTTTGGATATATAACTAGGAGTGGTACAGATGGATCTTGAGGAAGCAGTATTATTACATGCATGTGAAAGTGCCAGATTGATTTCCAAAGTACAAGTTTACATTCCCACCATCAATGGAGGAAGGTTTTCCTTTCTCCACAACCTCTCCAGCATGTGTTGTCACTTGAGTTTTTGATCTTAGCCATTTTGATGGGTATAAGTCGAAATCTCAGGGTTGTTTTGATTTGCATCTCTCTGATGGGTAAGTACATTGAGTACCTCTTTAAGTGTTTCTCTGCCATTCTATATTCTTCTACAGAGAATTCTCTGTTTAGTTCCCTATCCCATTTTTTAATTGGATTGCTTGAATTATTGGCTTTTAACTACTTTAGTTCTTTATATATTCTGGATATCAGCCCTTTGTCAGATATAGGGTTGGTGAAGATCTTTTCCCAATCTGCAGGCTGTCATTGGACATTTGCTCAACCATGTTTGTAGCAGCTTTATTTGTAATAGCCAGAATCTGGAAACAACCTATATGTCCATCAACAGAGGAATGGATACAGTAATTGTGGTACTTTTACACAATGGAATACTACTCAGCAATTAAAAACAAGGAAATCATGAAATTTGCAGGCAAATGGTGGGATCTAGAAAAGATCATCCAGAGTGAAGTATCCCAGGAGCAGAAAGACACACATGATACATACTCACTTATAACTGGGTACTAGACCTATAAGATAGGATAAACCTACTAAAATCTGTTAACCTAAAGAAGATATATAAGAAAGAGGACACAGGGTAAGATGATCAATCCTACTTAGAAAGACAAATGGGATGGACATTGGAAGTAAAAGAAAACAAGTAACAGGACAGGAGCCTACCACAGAGGGCCTCTGAAAAACTCTACCTAGCAGTGTATCAAAGCAGATGCTGAGACTCATAACAAAACCTTTGGCAGAATACAGGGAATACGAGGAAATAAGGGGCAGTTAGTGTGACCTGGAGAGGACAGGAGCTCCACAGAAAACAAATATATCAGGGCACAGGGGTCTTCTATGAGAATGTTTCTCCAACCAAGGACCATGTATGGATATAACCTAGAACCGTTGCTCAGATGTAGCCCATGGTAGCTCAGTATCCAAGTGGGTTTTCCTAGTAAGGGGAACATGGAATATTTCTGAATTGAACTCAGTAGCTGGCTCTTTGGCCTCCCCCAACCCCCTCCGAGGGAGGATCAGCCTTGCTAGGCCAGAGAGGAGGACATTGCAGCCAGTCCTGAAGATACCTGAAAAGCTAGGGTCAGATGGAAGGGGAGGAGGATCTCTGCTATCAGTGGACTTGGAAAGGGGCAGGAAGGAGATGAGGGAAGGGGGTGGATTGGGAGGGAATGAGAGAGGGGGCTATGGCTGGAATACAAAGGAAATAACCTGTGATTAATATAAAAAATAGAAATTATTTTAAAAAAGAAAAAAGTGTTATCAACTTTAATAGTTACTTGTGTGACTCTCTAAATTATTACTAAAATAAATTTGAATGTTTACTTTTTTGTGGATATGCCATTTGTGTATTCACTCTAATCCATATTATTCTGTTTTCCAAATTTCAGCATTTTACTCAAAATACATAATTTGTGTTCTTTTTCTGAGACAAAGGCATTTTTTGATGTTACTTCATAGAAATTTAAATATATATTATTTTAGAATATTTTTCTCTCAGTATTTCTATGATAAAATTTACTGCTGAATTATTTTTGACATATGAATTATTTTAAAATAATTCAGGTGCTTAGTAGGACTTTAACTTTATTTTGTAAACATCTAGGTAAGATGCTATTCAAATAAGGGCAGTATCATGGCTGCAGCTTAATCAAATAGAAACCAATAGTCAGTAATATATTGGGTTGTATAAGTGTTGGAGAAAAGATTGATTTCATGAATAATAATGTGGTTATAAATAATTCCAGACTGTATTACTCATTGTTTCACTTCATTGGCGAAATGGGATATTTTGGTGAGAAAACAATAATGGTTTTTGTTCCTCTGCATTTCCATAACAGTTGTGTTACTGAATTAATGGTCATTTTGCTTTTCTACTGTTTATTTTCTCCTAAACAAATGCTTGTTTTCTACTACATTATGTATAATTTTCTCACCAATTCAGATTGTGTGTGTATGTGTGTGTACATACATTTCTGTGCCAGCGTGTTGTTTCATTTATCTGTGCTTGTACATTCAGAGACCACAAAAGGACACAGAGTTTTGTCTTTCATTTTCTGACTTATCCCTTCGGGATATAGAGCTCATGCCGATTTAATGTAAGTTCTCTTGTCAAAGAGCCTCTCTGTCCTCAGATCTCTCCTCTAACCTTGGGAGGGAAATTTTAAACTCAGGTGGCCATGTCACTTGGATGCTGGATCTAAATTTAGGTCCTCAGGTTTGCATTGAAAGCAGAGTTATCCCCTGAGCTATGTCCTCATTCCACAAGGGATTCTTTATGTGTGAAAAATACTCACATTTTGTTGTTTGTTTGTTGTTGATGCACTAAATAGATTCCCTGAATTTATGGTTATCTATATACATCTTTGACTTATAAATTATGTTTATTATTTAAAATTAATAGATCATCATTATAACTTTCATATTTCCATTTAAGAAATACTCTGTTATGGTGAAATATATAAAATGTTATCTTTTAAAAGCAGTTATTTGAATTGTTTGTAATAATTGTTCTCTTATTGCTTGTATGATGGAAGTCAGCAAAAATACCGAGTTATATGTCCATCATTTTCAAAATTCTATACAAATTTACAAATCAGTTTAGAACTAATTTTCTGCTGTTTATTTGGTGTTATTAAATTTATTTCTTTTTTATTTTTTATATTAATCACAGATTATGTACTTTGTATCCCAGCAGTAACACCCTCCCTCATTCCCTCCCAATCCCACCCTCCCTCATCTCCTCTCTGCTCTTTTCCAAGTCCACTGATAGGGAAGGACCTCCTCCCCTTTCCTGTGACCCTAGCTTATTCCATCTCTTCAGGGCTAGATGCAGTGTCTGCTTTTGTGGCCTCACAAGGCTGCTCCTCCCTCAGGGGGTGGGGGTGGGGTGAAGGGTCAAAGAGCCAGCCATTGAGTTCATATCAGAAATATGAACTGTTCCCTGTTCCCCTTACTAGAAAATCCTACTTGGATACTGAGCTACCATGGGCTATATCTGAGCAGGGGTTCTAGCTTATATCCATACATGGTCCTTGGTTGGAGAAAAAGTCTCATAAAAGACACCTGTGACCTGATGTATTTGGTCCTTGTGGAGCACTGCCCTCTGTCGGTCATACTAACTCCCTCTTCTTTCATATGATTCCCTGCACTCTGGTGAAGGTGTGGTTATGAGTCTCAGTTTCTGCTTAGATACACTGCTAGGTAGAGTCTTTCAGAGGCCCTCTGTGGTAGGCTCCTGTCCTGTGACTTGTTTTCTCCTGCATCCAGTGTCTATCCCATTTGTCTTTCTAACTGAGGATTGATCATCTTATCCTGGGTCCTCTTTCTTGTTTATCTTCTTTAGGTATATAGATTTCAGTATCTTTATCCTATCTTATAGGTCTATATAAGTGAGTATATACCATGTGTGTCTTTCTGCTTTTGGGATAGCTCACTCTGGATGATCGTTTCTAGGTCCCACCATTTGCCTGCAAATTTCATGATTTCCTTGTTTTTAATTGCTGAGTAGCATTCCATCGTGTAATTTCTGTAGCCACAATTTCTGTATCCATTCCTCAACTAAGGGACATCTGGGTTCTGGCTATTAGGAATAAAGCTGCTATGAACATGATTGAGCAATGTCCTTGTTGTGTACTTGAGCATCTTTTGGATATATACCTAGGAATGGTATAGCTGAATCTTGGGGAATAATTATTCCTAATTGTCTAAAAAGGAGCCAAATTAATTTCCAGAGTGATTGTACAAGCTTGCATTCCCATCAGCAATGGAGGAGGGTTCTCCTGTCTCCACAACCTCTCCAGCATGTGTTGTCACTGGAGTTTTTGATCTTACCATTCTGATGGGTGTAAGGGGAAATCTCAGGGTAGTTTTGATTTGTATCTCCCTGATGGCTAAGGACGTTTAGCATTTCTTTAAGTATTTTTTAACCATTATACAATCCCCTACAGAGAGTTCTCTGTTTATCTCCTTACCCCATTTTGTATTGGATTACTTGATTTGTTGCTTTTCAATTTCTGAAGTTCTTCATAGGTACTGGATATTAGCCCTTTGTCAGATGTAGGGTTGGTGAAGATCCTTTCCCATTCTGTAAGCTGTCATTTTGTTTTGATGACAGTGTCTTTTGCTTTACAGAAGCTTTTCAGTTTCATGAGGTCCCATTTATTGATTGTTGATCTTAGAGCCTGTGATGTTGGTGTTCTGTTCAGGAAGTAGTCTCTTCTGCCGATGAGTTCTAGGGTCATCCTCACTTTTTCTTCTAACCAGTTTAGTGTGTTTGGTATTAGGTTGAGGTCTTTGATCCACTTGCACTTTAGTTTTGCGCAGAGTGATAAATATGGATCTGTTTTCTTTTTTCTGCATATAGACATCCAGTTGGACCAACACCATTTATTGAAGACACTGTCTTTTTTTTTCATTGAATTGATTTGTTTTCTTTCTCAAAAATCAAGTATTCATAGGTGTGTGGGTTTATTTCTTGGTCTTCTATTTGGTTCCAGTGATCTACTATTCTGTTTCTATGCCAATACATTGCAGCTTTTTATACTATTGTACAGCTTGAGATCAGGGATGGAGATACCTCCAGATGATCTGTTGTTGTACAGGATCATTTCGGATATTTTGGGGGTTTTGTTTCTACCTATGAAGTTGGGAAATTCTTTCAAGGTCTAGAAAGAATTGTGTTGGTAATTTGATAGGAATTGCATTGAATCTGTAGATTACTTTTTGCAGAATGGCCATTTTCACTATGTTAATCCTATTGATCCATGAGCAGGGGAGATCTTTCCATCTGCGGATATCTTCTTCAATTTCTTTCTTCAGAGATTTGAAGTTTTTTTTTCAAACATGTCTTTCACTCACTTGCTTACAGTCACCCCAAGATATTTTATGTTATTTGTGGCTATTGTGAAAGGTGTTTTTTTCCTAATTTCTTTCTTGGCCCTTTTGTCTTTGGTGTACAGGGGGGCTTCTGATTTTGTTGAGTTGATTTTGTATCCAGCAACTTTCCTGAAGGTGTTTATCAGTTGAAGGAGTTCTCTGGTTGAATTTGTGGGGTTGCTCATATCATTTGCAAATAGTGATACTTTGACTTCTTCCTTTCCAATATGTATCCCTTTGCTCTCCTTTAGTTGTCTTGTTGCTTCAGCTAGGACTTCAAGTACTATGTTGAAGAGATATGGAGAGAGTGGGCAACCTTGCGTTGTTCCTGATTTCAGAGGGATTGATTAAGTTTCTCTCCATTGAGTTTGATGTTGGCTATAGGTTTGCTGTATATTGCCTTTACTATGTTTAGGTATGTGCCTTGTAATCCTGATCTGTCCAAGACTTTAAAGATGAATGGAGGTTGGAATTTGTCAAATGCTATTTTGGCATCTAAGGAGATGATCATGTGGTTTTTCTCCTTCAGTTTGTTTATATGGTGGATTACAGTGATGGATTTCCATATACTGAACCACATGTGCATGCCTGGGATGAAGCTTACTTGGTCATGGTAGATGATATCTTTTATGTGTTCTTGGATTCAGTTTGCAAGTATTTTATTGAGTATTTTTGCATCAATGTTCATAAGAGAGATAGGTCTGAAGTTCTCTTTGTGAGATTTAGGTTCCAAGGTGACATAGGCTTCATAGAATGAGTTCGGTAATTTTCCTTCTGTTTCTATTTTGTGGAGTAGCTTAGAGAGAATTGGAGTTAACACCTCTTTGAAGTTCTGGTAGAATTCTGCACTGAATCCATCTGGCCCAGGGCTCTTTTTGGAAGGAAGACTGTTGATGACTGCTTCTATTTCCTTGGGGGATATAGGTCTATTCAATCTTTCATCTGATCTTGACTTAATTTTGGTAGATGGAATCTATCAAGATAATTGTCCATTTCATTTAGATTTTCAAATTTTGTGCCATATAGGTTTTTTTAGTAAGATCTAATGATTGTTTGGATTTCCTCAGTGTGTGTAGTTATGTCCCCATTTTCATTTCTGATTTTGCTGATTTGGATAGTTTCTCTCTGCCTGTTTGTTAGTTTGGCTAAGGGTTTTGTCTATCTTGTTGATTTTCTCAAAGAACCAGCTCTTGGTTTCATTGATTCTTTGAATAGTTTTATTTGTTTCTAATTGATTGATTTCAGCCCTGAGTTTGATTATTTCCAGCTGTCTGCCCCTTTTCAGTGTATCTGCTTCTTTTTTTTTTTCCCTAGGGCTTTCAGTTGGACCATTAAGTTGCTTGTATGAAATGTTTCGAATTTCTTCGTGAAGGCACTTAGTGCTATGAACTTTCCTCTGAGCACTGCCTTCATTGTGTCCCATAGGTTTGGGTATGTTGTGCCTTCATTTTCATTGAATTCTAGGAAGTCTTTAATTTCTTTCTTTATTTTTTCCTTAACCAAGCTGTCATTGAGTAGCAAGATGTACAGTTTCCATGTATGTACAGACTTTTTGTTGTTTCTGTTGTTGTTGAGGTCCAACTTTAGACCATGGTGGTCAGATAGGATACAGGGGATTATTTTAATCTTCTTGTATCTGCTGAGGCTTGCTTTGTGACCAACTATGTGGTCTATTTTAGATTAGGTTCTATGAGGAGCTGAAAAGAATGTATAGTCTTTTGAGCTTGGGTGAAAAGTGCTGTAGACTTCTATTAGGTCCATTTGATTTAGGGCCTCTGTAAGTGCCCTTGTTCCCTTGTTTTGCTTCTGGCAGGATGATATGTCCCTTGGTAAGAGTGGAGTGTTAAAGTCTCCCACTCTCAAGGTGTTTTGATCAATGTGTGATTTCAGCTTTAATAATGTTTCATTTACAAATTTTTATTGGGAAATTATCTGTATTCTATATTTTTTTGGTATAGTTGTTTCATTGGATTGGAGTTTTCTTTCTAGTGTCTTCTGTAGGGCTGGGTTGCTGTGTAGATATTGCTTAAATTTTGTTTTGTCATGGAATATTTTGTTTTCTCCATCTATGTTGATTAAACGCTTTGCTGGATATAGTGGTCTGGTATGGGATCTGTGTTCCCTTAAAGACTGCTCAGGCCCTTTTGGCTTTCATAGTTTCTGATGAAATGTCTGGTGTTATTCTGAATGGTCTACTTTCATATGTTACTTGACCTTTTTCCCTTGCTGCTGTTATTATTTTTTCTTTGTTTTGTAGGTTTAGTGTTTTGACTATGATGTAATGTGAGGTATTTCTTTTCTGGTCTAGTCTATTTGGTGTTCTGTAGGCTTCTTGTATTTTTGTGGACATCTCTTTCTTTCTGTTGGCTTCTTGTACTTTTGTGGACATCTCTTTCTTCTATGATTTTCTTTAAAATATTTTCCAGTCCTTTGAGACTGGAGTCTTCTCTTTCATCAATTCCTATTGTTCTTAGGTTTCATCTTTTCATGGTGTCTTTGATTTCTTGGATGTTTTGTGTTTGGGACTTTTCTGATTTTACTTTTTCTTTGAGGGAGGAATCAATTTCAGCAAGTGTATCTTCAGCTCCTGAGATTCTCTCTTCCATCTCTTGTATTCTATTGGTGATGCTTATGTTTGTGGTTCCTGATCTTTTCTTTAAGTTCTCCAGTTTCAGGGTTTTCTCTGTGCTTTCTTTATAGATTCTAATTTTGTTTTCATGCTTTGCACCATTTCCTTTATCTGACTGAATATGGCTCCTATTTTTTAATTTGTTTCCTCTCTATATGTCTCTAATTGTTCCAGTAAGTGAGCAATTATATTCTTCTGTATTTCTTTGAGAGCTCTGTTCATTTTCCCTTTTTGTTCCTCTAATAACTGCATAAGCATAGCTTTACAGTCATTTTCCCATGTTTCTGCTGAATTAAAATATCCATTGATTTTGGGGATTGCTGTTGGGGCCATGGTATCCTGATTTTTGTTGGGTTGTCCACCTTTGGTCATTTGCGTATATGTAATCTTTACTGTTTGTTCCTTGAGTCTGAACTTCAGAATGGAACCGTCTTTCTCTAGTGTCTGGAGTATTCTTCAGGAAGATCAGGGAGGTCCAGTGGTTTGAGAGTGTGTGTTGTTGCTTCAGTTGCACCTGAGGGACAAAAAAGCCGCTGGTGCAGAATTGTAAGCATGTTTGTGTTTGTGTGTGCTGTGCGCGTGTGCGGGCGGGGGCCTGGAACTGTGTCTTGAAGGGGAGTGCTAGAGAGTGTAGGTGCTTGGGATATGGGTTTGGGAGCAAGTGCAGGAGGGGATGTGGATGCTAGCTTGGTTAGCAAGCACAGATTGGCAGATTGCTGGTGCAAAGCACCTGTGCAGGTTTCCTGACTACCCAGTGTTCTACAGTCTGTGACGGGCTCTTGTGGCTGGACTCTGAGGTCTGTGGCTTACACTACGGGCTAGACATGTAATCTGTTGTGGGCTCTGTGTGCCTGACCCTGTGCTCTGTTTTAGGAGATGTGAGCACAGCAGGCTCTCTGAGTTGGGAAGTGCTATGTCCCTCCTCTGCTTCCTCCCCCTCAGGCAAGGCTGGAGATAGGAGGTTGTGGGGGAAATACCAGGGGTTTGAGTGTTTTCTGTCTCAAATCTCCAGAAGGGAGATCTGTGCTTGGAGTATGCAGCACTGTGCTCCTTGCAAGTTGCTGTATGCACTGCGGGCTGCCTCCTCTGCTTCAACTGCTGGTTGGGGTACCTCAGCCACTGCCTTCCTGCTGGCTGCTTTATCTCCACCACTTCCTCTGCTGCAGGCTTGGCTACCTCTGCCCATGCTTCTGCCTGTTACAGGGAAGTGCCCGGGAATCGATTCCCCAGGAGAAGTCCATGGACATGTCTGCGGTTGACCTGTGTCCTATTGGACTCAGATCATGTTTTGTCCCCCTTCTCCCCGGGCTCTTTGCACCATTGTTTTGGGTTCCACAGCCCTTTGACTCACCAATCTGGCGTTTCAGCTCCTCTGAGTATGGTGTGCGCTGGTCACCACCATCTTGGATCCTTTGTTATTACCTTTTTTAAATTTTAACAAATAGCTTGCTTATCACTGTAATCTTTATTTTCCTGCATGATAATGAAATTTTTTCCAAAATGTTCTTTTAAAATCGTATTTCTTATCTTTAATTTCTGTATAAACTGTTAAATGACTTTATGAAATGCTGTCACATAATATCCAGCAAATTGCAAATGAACAAATTTGTACTTCAATATTAATATTAGCATCTCAATATAGCATATTCTAATCCATAAAACAACAACAAATTATTAAATTATTTTTAAAAGTGTTTAACTATTGTGCATAAACACACATACAATATTTATTATGATTATATTTATTTCTCATTATTTTATGTTATTACCTTCCAGTACTGGTGGTCCACTTGACCCAATCTGCTTATCTCTTACTTGTGTGTGTAGGACCTATGCATCAGGTCACAATATCTAGCAGTAAATTATTGCAACAGATATTTCATATTGAGAAAAGTGTTTTACAACGGTTCTCCCTCTCTTTTAGTTCCTAGAGTCTTTCCACTTCCTCTTCTATAATTTTATAATGTTTTGTTTGGAAATGAGCAATTAAGGAACACTTACTCTCAGAACTTTGACAAATCATGAGTTTCCACTTTAACCACTGCCCACTGCAGAAAAGAGCTTACTTGTCCCGACAATGTTGAGAGTAGCATTATTCAATGTGCATAAACATAAATATTTAGAAGGCAGTTTAACTGCATCTCCACTTAACAAAAATAACAATAACAAAACCCAAAACAACAAAACAAAAACACAAGTGATAGTAGATCGTGTAGAAACTATGATCTCGGTTTTAACTGACGGAGATCCAAGATGGCTGCCACGAGAGAACACTGTGTCTGAGGAGTAGGAGAGCAGAAACAACACAGCGACCAGGAGACTGAACTCTGGGACCTAACACGCCAGCATTGTGAGTGCCAGGTGAGCGGAACTCCAACGATGAGAAAATCAAGTGGGAAAACCCTAGGGACACCCAGTTATTACCTGGAGAAATTTCCCTGTGACCAGCGGTGCACAGCTCTGATCTGGACCAGCGGCTGCGCTGGGCACCC
>CM053759.1:47147590-47174983 GCA_028658305.1 Pachyuromys duprasi
CCCCTGTTGGTGGACTTGGAGGGGGCGGGGAGGAGGGAGATGAGGGAGGGAGTGGGAGATTGGGAGGGAATGAGGGAGGAGGCTATGCCTGGGATGCAAAGTACCTAACCTGTGATTGATATAAAAATAAATAAATTTTAAAAAACTAAAAAAAAAAAAACAAAAAAATAAATAAAACTGTGACAAAGATTTATAAGAGTGACTTATTCTAGGCATCACTATACTAATGCCAAATTATATTGCATCATTAGCATAAAAATATGTGTTTACTCATTCATATTCTTAAATGCTTCTGTATAAGTATGTGTGTGCATATTTATCATTGCTGTTTTACTAGTTTTTTGTTTTGACTTGTACAGATAATAATCTTAATAATTTGATTAATTAAATGATTGTGACCAAAACTACCACTTCTTCTTCCAAAAACAGTTAAACATCACAACATGTGAAAATTTACAGATCGGTTTTAGCACAGTTTTGTCACTGATTAAATATAATATCATCTGATATTGGTATTGCATAATTGTGTTTACTTGAGGGCAATTAATGTATTTTAACTAATATGCATAGATGCTTTATTTCTATTTATGTGTGTATGTGTATGTTTGTGTGTATTTGTGCATATGTGAGTTTGTATTGTTTCAAAGAGTGAACCCAGAATCTACCACATGCTTCACAAGTGTTCTTCAGCTAATTTATAATATAAATATCTATTTATTAAGATTTCATTTCTTAGAAATATATTCAATGTTTTTATTTAGTTTCCAGATATTTCCTATTGTTCAGTTACAGATATTTTATATCTTTAGTCACATTAAGTGAAATGCTTCATTCACCATATTCAAAATAGTTTACTTTTATAAAGATCTATGTTATTTATATTTCTACTTCATGTATAAAGTTTAATAAATTGTTTTCAATGTATAACATCTTGGAATATACAAAATATATGTACATATATGATAGTGATTTTATAGTACCTTCAAACATCAAATTGCTTAAAATATATCTGTCAATTTTGCTCTCTAATAATTTTGTAAATATGTAAATGTATGGAGAGCCATACGGAAATAATTTTGGTTTAGCTTTTAGAGTAATATTATTCAGATGAAACTGTGAAATTGCTTTCTCTTTGCCCTTACTGTCTCAGTAAATACATTGCTAATACTTTCTTTTGTTCTCTGTCTCAGATTCTTGTCTATTGCTGATGTTGCTATAAACAAATAAAATTTTTATTTATCTTTTCATTTAGTTTTCCTTCCTCGTGTGATTTTTCAAATATAGTTCAACTAATTTGTTTGAATTCAGTATTCTTAGGGCAGATGAAGGTGAGCTAGGAACTGAAGTTAGGATAAAGATGCCCTTATGTGTATCCTGATATGGTAGAAAAATTATATATATATATATGATAATATATTATATAAATAAATATACTTATGATACATATATAAATGATAATAAATTATATCATCTTTCCCTTCACCTTCCAAGCCCTCCCAAATCCCCTTGTTCCAACTTATTACACTTTTATGGATATCTTGCCATACTGGTCATGGTTATGGTTCACAAGTAAAAAGTGTGTGTAGAACTATTGTTTCTTTTCTTTGGCAACTTGCATAGCACTTTCTGGTACTACATGAAAAAGACTTTCAGGCAAAACTCATTTTACATAATGTGAACCCTGTGTCCTGTATGAAATACAATTTCAGGTAAATTTAATTAAAAAAAAGGTTCTGGACAATCTGGGAGCTATTTTCCATCCCCTCGACTTCTTCTGTATTGTTGATCATCCACTCCCCTTTGTTTTGGGGGTTTGGTTTGTACTGTTCATTGGCTTGTTTTACAGCACTCTGTGAAAAGCAAGGTCAAGCTCTTACTGTAATTATTTCCTGGGATGAAGTTCTGCTGTGATTACCTTACCTTTTTGTCCTTAATACTATTCAATCTGCTTGAAAGTTCTAAAGAATAGTTTAAATTTACTTAATTCTATCATTTTTGGTTCAGCATTCCACTTTAACTACAATACACAACATATTTCAAAAAAAAGTGGTGTGTGTTGTGTGTTTATCCTTTTATTTGAAGAAACTTACTGTTGTGCTCTGGATAAATAGAAAAGAAGATTGCAGAGGAGATTTGGTTGCTAAGTGACTGTAAGTAATATGGAAATAAAAATGTATTATTCTGATATAGTTTACCATTTTAATTTTATGTACTTCTGTTCTCAAATAAAATTTGAAAACATGAATGTGCTAAAAGGAGAGCTCATTTTGGAATGAAAATAACTGCTATTTCTAAGCGGCCCATGAGTTAATTAAATAAGCAACTCATTTAATTTATATTCTATTATAGTAATTATGAACTAGTTAACATCAACTGTGTAGAAATTTAGACACACTGTCACAATACCAAAGAACTGGTAAAATGGCATTGCAAGGAGGGAACCTTGATTTTAAGAAGAAATACAAATCTCTCAACAGATGCAATGTTAATAACCAATGGATATTTTGAGGGTGTTATCTTCTAAAATGAGGAACACAGAATTTCATTGAGAACAAATGTCAACAAAAAATTGCTACTAATGTGCTTATCTATGTGGATAAATGTCAATGAGACAAATCATAAAAATTATTTCAGAACAATCCAACACTTTCTTCAGTGAAAGTAATAAATGCCTTTTTGTAATAAAATACTTTATTGTTTAAAATATCTTGCAGATCTTACAGTGAACTAAGTTCTGGAAACTGATCTGCTACTATTACAAGGAGCATCTTTACCCGTCTTAGTTCTGACTTGGGAATGAGCATCATCTCTTCTATGACCCAATTTTCTGTTCTTCAAATGTTTGAGACGGGAGAGGTGGCTTAGCAGGTAAGAGAACTTGTGATTCTAGAGAGTTCAATCACCTCACAACTCTGTAATTTCACTTACAAAGAATTCAGCACCCTCTTCTGGCCCTTGTAGGCACCAGGCCAGCAAAAGGTGAATAGATGTGTGCAGGCAAATCACCAATTCCCATAAAATAAAATAAAAATACTTGCTGTAAATTCTGAATCATCAAAGAGACTTAGCCTTTTATGCTCTGAATAACATGAATATTATGACTATACTAAAAATTTCACACTTATATGGTTCTATACCATTAAAATACTTAAACACAATTGGATTTATCACCTGTAATTTACACTATTAAAGTAGAATTCCAAAACTTAAACTCTCTAATATAATTTTCAAACTGATGCTAAATTATGGACTAAAAACAGATGCATATAAAACTCCCTTAAAACATGCATATGAATTTCAAATTACCTAGCATCTTAGATAGTAAATATTTAAAATAACATTGTAAATGGACAATAACAGACTTAATATTTATTTAAGTAAATTTTCTGATAAGAAGGTTGCTACTTATCTGAGAATTTTGTAAAAGGATAAACAGAACTATAACTCAACTGTGCAAAAGTAAATTAAAATATTAGTTAGAAATTAACCTGATGATTACTGGGGCTGAGGTATAGTTAATAATTGACAGCACACTTGTCTGGCTTACACAAAACCCTGGGATTCTTCTAACCATATCACACACACACACAGTAATTTTACCATTATATACATCCTTATTTAAAATTAAGTTATTATTAGATTGATAGTATACAATTCCCATTTTATCTACTAGTTGGCATAGTAGGTGAATTAAAACAGATTAGGTTGGCAATTCTAAGTACCTGTTTTCTGTTTACCCTTTCAGTTCTCCCCTTTTCAAATTCTTACAGTTAATCTAATCTGTTGCAATTTTTGGAAGTTGAGCATGACAAATGGTTTTAATTCTTAAGTTGAGTGCGTTAAGCAATGCCGAGGGACTGAGTGAGGCACATCCAGGCACCCCTGTGCTGTTGCTTTCAGAGATGAGAAGCTGAGCAGGACTCTGACCTGAACAATGGATTAATTCTTTGATGGGATTGATAGGAAGTGATAAAAGAGAAAATATGAGCTCTCTGTAAGGAGTATGTCTCTGTATTTTCAGGCAATTCATGTGCCTCTTTCTGGTCTTGCCCCTTAAGGATGTATCCAAGTCAAAAGAGATATTGCCATGTTTGTCATTCTCATCACTATGGGTCACCCCTGACTCAGCACCCATTTGACACATCATTAGGCCAAAGTTTCAGTGTAACATTTTTCTGCTCTTGCCATGGTCCTGTAATGCCATGTTTTCTTGCCCCTGTCATAAGTCTCTCTCTTTCTCTCTGTGTCTTTCTTTCGTCCTCTGTTTGCCTATCTGTCTATGTGTGTCACTTTCTCAAAGGCAGCCTTGTATATTATGCCCACCCCCTAAAAATCTTTTGCATGAGGTCTGTTACAATGTGATTTTTGCAGCATTCTTTGGCCCATCTATCAACTCAAAAACCCTAACAGTCTGTAGGCTGCCATTTTCTTCTGTTGACAGTGTCCTTTACTTTAAAGAAGCATTTCAGTTTCAAGAGGTCCCATTTAAAAAATTTTTTTATTAAAAAATTATGGCATTCCAGAATTTTATCCACTTTATTCACTTGGTATCCCCCCTCTAGTGCCCTCTCTCCTCCCCTCCCAAACCTTCCCTTCCTCCCCCTTCTGTATTCATGCCCCTCCCAAAGTCCACTGATAGGGGAGGTCTTCTTTTCCTTCCTTTTGATCCTAGTCTATTAGGTCTCATCAGGAGTGAATGCATTGTCTGTCTTCCTTTGTGGCCTGGTAAGGCTGCTCCCTGCTCAGGTGGAGGTGATCAAAGAGCAGGCCAATCCATTCATGTCAGAGACAGTCCCTGTTCCCATTACTATGGAACCTACTTGGACACTGAACTGCCATGGGCTACATCTGTGCAGGGCTTCTAGGTTATCTCCATACATGGTACTTGGTTGAAGTGTCAGTCTCAGGAAAGACCCCTGTGCTCAGATTTTTTGGTTCTGTTGCTCTCCTTGTGGAGCTCCCGTCCTCTCCAGATCTTACTATTCCCCAGTTCTTTCATAAGATTTCCTGCACGCTTCCCAAGGATTGGCCATAAGTCTCAGCATCTGCTTTGATAGTCTGGTCCCATTCATTGATTGTTGATCTTAGAGCCTGAGCTGTTGGTGTCCTGTAAAGGAAGTTGTCTCCTACGCCAATGAGTTAGGGAAGGAGGGCTCCCCCTCCCTGTGAACTAGAGGAGGGAGATTGGGGAAAGATGGAGGGAGGTTGGGACCTGTAGGAGATGAAGGAGGCGGCTAAAACTGAGATGTATAAAGTAAACAAATTATAAAAAATAAAAACACACACCCACCGAAAACACCGGTAGCAATAGTGATGCTAGTTTCTTTATTAAATATCGCCAGGATATTAGCTGAAGTTTCTTAGAAACATCATGAAATCAGGGACCTTTCTATCACATAACATTCCTACTCAATCAAAGCATTAATGTGTCTGAAACAATTTCTATGAAAGCAGAGAAGTTTAAGGAAGAAACATCTCAGAAAATGGCCATTGTAACCTGAATGAAAATATAATCAGATGTGAGGTGTGGAGATGCATCATATCACGTGTCCAGGCTGCACAGTAAAGGCATTTTGTTCCTTGATTCACTCAGTGTTTTACACAATTAATTTTCAGAATATTTCCCAAGGGCAAATTGTTAGGAACAAGACTGTAAGTACTTGAAGGGGTCAACACTGTGCTTCCTTGGCCATATTTTCTTTCTCTTCATTGATGTAAGGAAGCTGGATCACAGGAGAAAACACTGATATAGTCATGTTAATTATTGTCTATGGGAATGTGTAACATGATATAGACTTACATATTAGTAAGATGATGCTACAAGTGAGTGGACCATATGTCAATGTAAAATCTTGATTCTCAGCATCATATTCTTGGGAGATAGTGGAACATATTAATAGTGATCCATTGAACAGGCTCTAGAAGAAAGATATGAAGCCATTGATAATGTTTCCCAAAAGATATCATGGGACCTTAATTTCATTTGTATTCTTTAGGAAACACAGCTTATAATAAGCATTCGAGAAACAAGGATTATCAATCACTAGGTCATATTTTATTGAAGGTAAGGAGATGCCTATTTTCCGGAATGCCAGAGTGAAAAGCAGTCAATCAACCTGATGACTCTTTGATATTCTATTAGGAGTCAGCCTCCAGTTGAAATACCCCTAATATCCTGAGAATTGTTTAGGTCCTTCTCCTCATCTTCGGGTCTCATTGAATAGGACACATCCCTGTGAAAGTTGTCTCATGTATTTTACATTCTCTACTAATAGAATATATCCTTTAGGTTATTAAAGATCCTTCTCTAGGCCCTAGCCATGAACATTCTCAACCAACAGAATTCAGTTTTAAGGTCGAAGATCACAAGTTCTATTATGTTTAAATGTGTAAGAAAAACAAACCATAAGGCCAGTCTTTGAAGAACTACACCCAGTGTTTACAAAGGCCCCTACAGGTCTCTCCCTTCCTCCAGCAGGCACTGAGGCTTGTGGGGGAGACCCTGACATTATGCCACATCTGCAGTGAAGTACAGTCCCCACCAAAGAGAACCCCTGAACAGATGTAGTCCATGGCAGCTCAGTATCCAAGTAAGTTTCCTAGTAAGGGGAACAGGGACTGTCTCTGACATGAACTCAGTTGCTGGCTCTTTGATCACCTCCTCCTGAGGGGGACACAGCCTTACCAAATCACAGAGGAAGACAATGCATCCAGTCCTGATGAGACTTGATTGGCTAGGGTCAGATGGATGGAGAGGAGGTCCTCCCCTATCAGTGGACTTGGAGAAGGACATGGGAGGAGATGAGGGAAGGAGAGTGGGATTGGAAGGGAATGAAGGAGGGGGCTACAGCTGGGATACAAAGTTAATAAACTGTAATTAATATAAAAATTAAAAATACCTTAAAATAAAAAAGAAATTCAATGAATATTTTTTTAAAGATCTGAAAGCACTTTTCCTATCCACCCTTGACTAGAACCCCTAAAATTTTTGAGCAAAAATAGATCTCTTCTCTTTATGAACTGATCTTCTCAGGCATTTTTTTAATGATACAAAGCTGTCTTTCACTAATAGAAATTACAATATTGTGCCCACTTCCACAATAAGTAAGCCTCTGGAAGAATTTGTGATTTATTTGTGTCTGAGTTTCTCAAGGATAATATTGTGGAAGAGATAATTCTGAAATTATCTGAAAAATCAGTAAGTCCTTGAAGAGATAAACGATCTCATATGTTCATAGCACACCTTATTCCCAATAGTCAAACTATAAAAATAAGAGCAATTCAGATGAAAATGTAGGGGATTATGTACTCAATCAAATAATATATTGTTCTATTTATAAGGAAATATTATTTGTCCTCTGTAAAAGCACAAATTGACCTAGAGGTCATCATACTTAATGAAATAAGTTAAATAGATACAGAGTGTATATTGATGGTTTGGGGGATGGAGTAAAGGTTGTAGCACATAAGAAAATGCTGGCTAATGGTATACATTTGTTATTGTATAAGACAAATAAGCTTAGAGATCCAATGGAACTCTGAGGACTATGACTCTTTTATCTTATTTTTTTTCATTAATTACATTTTATTCCCTTTGTATCTCCCTCATTCTCTCCCAATCCCATCCTCCCTCCCTCATCTCCTCCCCTGCCCCTCTCTAAGTCCACTGATAGGGGAGGTCCTCCTCCCCTTCCATCTGACCCTAGTTTATCAGGTCTCATCAGGACTGGCTGAAATGCCCTCTTCTGTGACCTGGCAAGGCTGCTCCTCCCTCAGGGCAGGGGCCGGGGGTAGGTGTCAAAGAGCCAGCCACTGAGTTCATGTCAGAGAGGGACTATGACTCTTTTTTTTTAATGTTATTTATTTATTTTTATATCAATCACAGGTTAGGTACTTTGCATCCCAGGCGTAGCCCCCTCCTTCATTCCCTCCCACTCTTCCCATCCTTCCCTCATCTCCTCCCAGCCCCCTCCAAGTCCATCGACAGGGGAGGATCTCTCCCCCTTCCATCCGACCCCAGTTCATCTTGTCTCCTCAGGACTGTCTACCATGTCCTCCCCTGAGATCTAGCTAGGCTGTTACTCCCTGGCGTGTATGGGGGAGGATCAAAGAGCCAGCCATCGAGTTCATGACTGAAACAGTCCCTGTTCCCCTTACTAGAGTCTTCAGTTGGACACCGAGCTACCATGGGCCACATCTGAGCGGGGGTTCTAGGCCATATCCGTTCACGGTCTTTGGTTGGAGAAACTGTCTCATAGAAGACCCCTGTGCCCTGCTCAGTTTGGTCTTTGTGGAGCTCTTGTTCTCCCCAAGTCTTACTAACTTCCCCTATTTTTATTATTATTTCCTGCCCTCTGCCGAAGGCTTGGTTGTGAGTCTTAATATCTGCTTTGATATATTGCTATATTGATTCTTTCAGAGGCCCTCTTTGGTATGCTCCAGTCCTGTTGCCCGTTTTATCCTCCATTCAAAGTCCATCCCATTTGTTCATCTAAATGAGCAAATGAGCATTGATAATACCAACCTGGGTCCTCCTTCTTGTATATCTTCATAGGTGTATAGATTTCAGCATGACCATCCTATCCTATAGATCTATATAAGTGAGTATATACCATATGTTTCTTTCTGCTTTTGGGATAGCTCACTCAGGATGATCATTTCCAGATCCCACCATTTGTCTGCAAATTTCATGATTTCTTCCTTTTTAATTGCTGAGTAGTATTCCATTGTGTAAAAGTACCATAATTTCTGTATCCACTCCTCAACTGAGGGACATCTGTGTTGTTTCCAGGTTCTGGCTATTACAAATAAAGCAGCTACAAACATAGTTGAGTAAATTTTCTTGTTGTGTACTTGAGCCTCTTTGGATATATGCCTAAGAGTGGTATAGCTGGGTCTTGAGGAATCACTATTCCTAATTGTCTAAGAAAGTGCCAAATTGATTTCCAGAGTGGTTGTACAAGTTTGCATTCCCACCAGCAATGGAGGAGGGTTCCTCTTTCTCGACAACCCCTCCAGCATGCGTTGTCACTTGAGTTTTTGATCTTAGCCATTCTGACAGGTGTAAGGTGAAATCTATGACTCTTAAAGTAAGTTTTTATACCTATGTACCTGTATTTTGTTTATATAGAGTATTATATATGAGTCATCATAAAATATGTAAGCTAAAGAGGCAATGGTTTAATTTGTTTTGCTATATTATACATATCAAAACATAATTTGCAGTTTAAACATTGTATGTTTAGAGTTTTCAAACACCTACTTTATTTAATGTTCTTAAACCCCTCTACCTCTCTTCCAAACCCCTACCCCAACCTTGGGTAAAGATTAGTAGGGAAAGACGCTAGAGACCTCCTTTAGCTACTTCTTCTTGATTAGGTATTGGGTTCCGCAGGAATATATTAATCTCAGTTGTTAGCACAACAGCAGTCCAGTCAAACATCAAAGCAGCAAACCACAGCAGCAGCAACAAACAGCAAACAACAACAAAAACTGAAAAGTACCACTCAACAAAAGAAGCAAAACTCTGCCCAAGTCCCCCAAAGTGACGAAACTCTGCCAAAGCACAATAAAATGTTCTGTGGAGTGTTCCTCTCTGTGAAAACCAGCGAAATGATACGAACTATTGCAAAGCATAATAATGCAAAAAGCATCTTGTTGTCTGTGATACACACCTGTAAGGACATAGCAAGTTCAAGGCCCCTTTGGACTACATAATACCAGATAAGTAATTTAATTAACTAATAAACAAGAAATTAAAAGTAAAAGAACATTTCAATGTCCCAGATAGGAAAAAAATAAGTACTATACATTTATTTAAATATAAGTTAAGGAAGTGAAGAAATGACACAGTGGTTAAGATTGGCTGCTCTTCCAGAGGATAACAAGTTGAACACCCAGCAGCCAAATGGCAGTTCACAACTATATAACTCCACTTCCTAGAAATCCTACATTTTCTTCTGGCCTCAATAGGCATCAGGAATGTACAGAGTGCACACACATACATTCAGGCAAAGCACCAATGAAGTTAAGGAATAAAATTTTAAAAAATCAAAAAGTAAAAAGTAATTATATATGTTAATATTATTTTATCTATTATTATGTAGGGGAAATTATTTGTGCTTTATCTTAGTTATTTCAGATAACATTAAGACACTGTTTGTGTCAAGTTAATGTAATATTCAGAATTTTTAGTTAGTTTGGGTTTTTATCCAGATTTTGGACTTGATTTAGATTTGATTTTACTTGACTTCAATTTGAACAATGTTCATGGCTTTAGAGAATACTTCTGGAATAAAAACATTTCTGAATTAATATCAACAACTAAGAAATAAAATATTAGCAAATATAAAATAAATTTTAGTATTTTATCTTAGTTAATGTGTAATATTACACTCTAACAATAATTATTGAATCTACCACTCTAAAGACTATTAGAGGAGGTTCCAAGATGGCGGCCCCAGGAGGACACTGTGTCTGAGGAGTAGGACTGCAGTGTTGGTGCGGAGCCCAGGAGACTGATATCCGAGACCTAGAACACCAGCGTTTGTGATTGCTAGGTGAGCGGAATTCCTACAGTGAGGAAATCAAGTGGGAAAGTCCTAGGGACACCCAGTCAATCCCTGGAAAAACTCTCGGTGACCGGCTGCGCACAGCCCTAATCTGAATGCGAAGTGTCGCCAGCTGCCACCACAAACCTGGACACACAGTCTCCAGGCCAGATACCATTCCAGATACCATTCCAGTCCAGGTGCATCAGCGGTGCATATCTGCTAGCCCTGAGCTGACTGTGCAGCCTCCCGCCACCCCGCCAGCCTCCTTCCACCCCACCAGCCACCATCTCTGACCAAGATGACTGAGGCACCTCAGATACCATTTTTGACATGGGAGAAACAGCTGCCACACATCTGCTAGCCTTGACCTGAACACTAGCCTCCCACAGTGCCAGTGCTGACAATCGCCACCCTGGACCAGGACATATAGTATCTGGTCCACACTAAGGTGTCGCCAGATAACATCTCAGACAGGGGTGCACAGCCCCTAGCTCAGAAGGAGGCACCAAGTTCCCAGACCAGAGGGGAGCCCTTAGCAGCAAGCCCAGGTCAGAACACAAAGACTCCAGACCAGAGCAGCATCCCCAGCTGCCATTTCAAACCTGGACACTCAGCCTCGGGCACAGAGTAAGGTGCCAAGCCTGCATCCAGAGTGGCGACCAGCCTGCGGTGCTCACAGCTTCTAACACAGAGCACAGAGCCAGGCACACAGAGCTCACAACAGAGTACATATCCCACCCGCAGCACCACCCACTGACCTCAGAATCCAGCCTGAGAAACCCACCACAGAGTGAAGAACACTAGGAATTCAGGAAACCTGCGCAGGTGCTTGCCCTCAGTCTGAGCATGCTAAACACGCTAGCAACCTCATCCCCTCCTGGGCTTGCTCCCAATCCCCATAGCTCAACCATATGCACGCCCCTAGCATTCCCCTTTAAGACACCTTCCCAGCATGCACGTGCACACACACACACACACATAAACACACTGACTTCCCCTCCCCAACAACGAAACTACACTAGTGGTCTTTTCTCCCACAGGGACAACTGAGGCAACAAAACACACTCTCAAACCACTGGAACTCCCTGATCTTCTTGAAGAATACTCCAGACACCAGAGACAGACAGTTGCAGTCTGAAGTTCAGCTTCAAGGAACAAACAGAAACTTGATAGTATATAAACAAATGGCCAGAGGTCTACGAAAGAATTCACCTAACAAAAATCAGGACACCATGGCACCACCAGAAACACCCAAAAGCAATGGAGATTTTAATTTAGCAGAGAAACAGGAAAATAATATTAAAGCTATGCTTATTCAGTTACTAGAGAAACAAAAAGAGGAAATGAACAAGGCTCTCAAACAAATACAGAAGAATATAACTGCCCACGTAGAGGAACAATTAAAGATATACAGAGAGGAAACAAACAAAAAAATAGGAGCCACATTCAATCAGATGAAGGAAATGGTACGAAGCATGAAAACAGATTTAGAATCTATAAAGAAAACACAAACAAAAAAAACATGGAATTGGAGAACTTAGAGAAGAGATCAGGAACCACAAGGTAAGCATCACCAATAGAATAGAAGAGATAGAAGAGAGAAGCTTGGGAGCTTAAGATACACTTGCTGAAACTGATTCCTCACTCAAAGAAAAAAAAAATCGGAAAATTCCTAAACGCAAAACATGCAAGAAATCAAGGATGCCATGAAAAGACGAAACCTAAGAATAATTGGAATAGATGAAAAAGAAGACTCCAGGCTCCAAGGACAGAAAATATTTTTTAAGAAAATCATAGAAGAAAATTTTCCCAACTTAAAGAAATGTCCATAAACATACAAGAAGCCTACAGAACACCAAATAGACTAGACCAGAAAAGAAAGAGTCAAAACACTAAAGCTACAAAACAAAGAAAAAATATTAAAGGCAGCAAGGGAAAAGGGTCAAGTAACATATGAAGGTAGAACAATCAGAATCACACCAGACTTCTAATCAGAAACTATGAAAGCCAGAAGGGCCTGGGCAGAGGTCATGCAGTCTTTAAGGGAATATAGATGCCAATGCATACTACTATAGCCAGGAAAGCTTTCAATCAATATAGATGGAGAAAGCAAAATATTCCATGACAAAACAAAATTTAAGCAATATCTACACAGCAACCCAGCCCTACAGATGATACTAGAAGGAAAACTCCAACGCAATGAAAACAACTACACCAAAGAAAATATAGAATTCAGATAACTTTCCAACAAAATGAAAAAAAAAGCAATGAATGCTAGTAAGACCACCAACTCCACAATAAAAGGAACGAACAGTCATTGGTCACTGTTATTTATCAACATCAATGGACTCAACTCTCCAAAAAAGAGACACAGACTAACAAAATGTTTGCAGAAACATAATCCAACATTCTGCTGCATCCAAGAAACACACCTATGCAACACAGATAAACACTACCTCAGAGTAAAGGGCTGGAACAATGTGATTCAAGCAAATGGACCCAGAAAACAAGCTGGGGTAGTGATCATACTATCTAATAAAATAGACCTTCAACCAAAACTAATCAAGAAAGATGAGGAGGGGCACTTCCTTCTCATCAAAGGAAAATTCCAACAGGAGGACATCACAATTTTGAACATCTATGCCCCAAATACAAGACCACCCACATTTGTAAAAGAAACATTATTAAAACTGAAATCACACATTGATCCCAACACCCTAATAGTGGGAGATTTCAACACTCCATTCTCACCCAGGGACAGATCATCTGGACAGAAGCAAAACAGGGAAACAAGGGCACTCACAGACACCCTAAATCAAATGGACCTAATAGATATCTACAGAACTTTTCACCCTATATCAAAAGAGTACACCTTCTTTTCAGCACCTCATGGAACCTTCTCCAAAATAGACCATGCACTTGGTCACAAAGCTAGTCACAGCAGAGATGAGAAGATTGAAATAATCCCCTGTGTCCGATCTGACCATCACGGTCTAAAGCTGGACCTCAACAACAATAGAAATAGCAAAAATCCTGCACATACTTTGAAACTGAACAACTTGCTACTCAAGGACAGCTTGGTTAAGGAAGAAATAAAGAAAGAAATTAAAGACTTTCTAGAATTCAATGAAAATGAAAGCAGAGCATACACAAAATTATGGGACACAGGGAAGGCAGTGCTAAGAGGAAAGTTCATAGCACTAAGTGCCTTCAAGAAGAAATTTGAAACAACTAATACAAGCAACTTGATGGCCCAACTGAAAGCCCTAGAAAAAAAAGAAGGAGATACACCCAAGAGGAGCAGATGGCTGGAAATAATCAAGCTCAGGGCTGAAATCAATCAATTAGAAACAAATAAAACTATTCAAAGAATCAAAGAAACAAAGAGCTGGTTCTTTGAGAAAATCAACAAGATAGACAAGCCCCTAGCCAAACTAACAAAAAGGCAGAGAGAAACTATCCAAATCAGCAAAATCAGAAACGAAAAGTGGACATAACTACAGACACTGAGGAAATCCAAACAATCATTAGGTCTTACTACCAAAGCCTATATGCCACAAAATTTGAAAATCTAAATGAAATGGACGATTTTCTTGATAGATTACATCTGCCTAAATTAAGTCAAGATCAGGGAGAAAGATTGAATAGATCTATATCCCCCAAGGAAAAAGAAGCAGTCATCAACAGCCTCCCTACCATAAAAAAGCCGTGGGCCAGATGGTTTTAGTGCAGAATTCTACCAGACCATCAGAGAAGTCCTAACACCAATTCTCTCTAAACTATTCCACAAAATAGATAAAGGAAAATTACCAAACTCATTCTGTGAAGCCACAGTCACCTTGATACCTAAACCACACAAAGACCCAACAAAAAAAGAGAACTTCAGAACTATCTCTCTTATGAACATTGATGCAAAAATACTCAATAAAATATTTGCAAACTGAATTCAAGAAGATATAAAAGATATCATCCACCATGACCAAGTAGGCGTCATCCCAGGCATATAAGGGTGGTTCAATATACAGAAATCCATCACTGTGATACACCATATAAACAAACTGAAGGAGAAAACCAAATGATCATCTCCCTAGATGCCAAAAAAGCATTTGACAATATCTAATATCCATTCATGTTTAAAGTCTGGGAGAGATCAGGAATACAAGGGACATACCTTATCATAGTAAAGCCAATATACAGCAAGCATATAGCCAACATCAACCTCAATGGAGAGAAACTTAAATCAATCCCACTGAAATCAGGGACAAGACAAGGATGCCCATTGTCTCCATACCTCTTCAACATAGTGCTTGAAGTCCTAGTTAGAGCAATGAGACAACTAAAGGAGATCAAAGGTATACAAATTGGAAAGGAAAAAGTCAAAATATCACTATTTGCAGAGGATATGATAATATACATGAGTGACCCCAAAAATTCAACCAGAGGACTCCTTCAACTGATAAGCACCTTCAGCAATGTGGCTGGATACAAAATCAACTCAAAAAAAACTCAGAAGCCCTCCTGTACACCAAAGACAAAAGGGCCAAGAAAGAAATTAGGGAAACAACATCCTTCACAATAGCCATTAATAACATAAAGTACCTTGGGGTGACTGTAACCAAGCAAGTGAAAGACCTGTTTGAAAAAAAACTTCAAATCTCTGAAGAAAGAATTTCAAGAAGATATCAGAAGATGGAAAGACCTCCCATGCTCATGGATTGGTAGGATTAATATAGTGAAAATGGCCATTCTGCCAAAATCAATCTACAGATTCAATGCAATTCCCTTCAAAATACAATTCTTCACAGACTTTGAAAGAAAAATTCTCAACTTCATATGAAGAAACAAAAAACCCCAGAATTTCCAAAATGATCCTCTACAACAACAGATCATCTGGAGGTATCTCCATCCCTGACCTCAAGAGGTACTACAGAGCAATAGTAATAAAAACTGCATGGTATTGGCATAGAAACAGAATAGTGGATCGATGGAACCAAATAGAAGACCCATAAATAAACCCACACACCTATGGAAACTTGATTTTTGACAAAGAAGCCAAAACCATTCAATGGAAAAAAGATAGCATGTTCAGGAAATGGTGCTGGTCCAACTTGATGTCTATATGCAGAAAAATGAACATAGATACATATTTATCACCTTGCACAAAACTGAAGTCCAACTGGATCAAAGACCTGAACAAAAAACCAGACACACTAAACAGGTTAGAAGAAAAAGTGGGGAAGACCCTAGAACTCATTGGCACAGGAGACTCCTTCCTGAACAGAACACCAACAACAGAGGCTCTAAGATCAACAATCAATAAATGGGACCTCATGAAACTAAAAATCTTCTGTAAAGCAAAAGACACTGCCATCAAAACGAAATGACAGCCTACAGACTTTGAAAGGATCTTTACCAATCCTCCATCTGACAGACAGCTAATATCCAGTATATATAAAGAACTCAAGAAGTTAAAAAACAACAAATCAAGTAATCCACTTAAAAAATGGGGTATAGAGCTAAAAAGAGAACTCTCTGTAGTGGATTGTAGAATGTCAGAAATGCTCAATGTCCTTAGCCATCAGGGAGATGCAAATCAAAATGACCCTGTGATTTCAACTTACACCCACCAAAATGGCTAAGATCAAAAACTCAAGTGACAACACATGCTGGAGAAGTTGTGGAGAAAGGGGATCTCTCCCACATTGCTGGTGGGAATACAAACTGGTACAACCACTCTGGTAATCGATTTGGCACATTCTTAGACAACTAGGAATAGTGATTCCTCAAGACCCAGCTATACCACTCTTAGGCATATATCCAAAAGATGCTCAAGTACACAATAAGGACATTTGCTCAACCATGTTCATAGCAGCTTTTTTTTTTTTTGTAATAGCCAGAACCTGGAAACAACCCAGATGTCCCTCAGTTGAAGAATAGATACAAAAATTGTGGTACTTTTACACAATGGAACACTACTCAGCAATTAAAAAGGAGGAAATTGTGAAATTTGCAGGCGAATGGTGGGACCTAGAAAAGATCATCCTGAGTGAGGTATCCCGAAAGCAGAAAGATACACTTGGTCTGTACTCACTTATATAGACCTATAAGATATGGTGGACATGCTGAAATCTATACACCTAGAGAAGATAAGCAAGAAGGAGGACCTGGGGTGGAGTGATCAATCCTCACTTAGATGGACAAATGGGTTGGACATTGAATGTAGGAGAAAACAAGCAACAGGACAGGAGCCTACCACAGAGGGCCTATGAAAGAATGTAACTAACAATGTATCAAAGCAGATATTAATACAATCAAGCCATTGCCAGAGTGCAGGGAGTCATAAAAAAGGGGGAGTTAGTAAGACTTGGCGAGGACAAGAGCTCCACAAAGACCAAATAGATCAGGGCACAGGGGTCTTCTATGAGACTGTTTCTCCAACCAAGGAGCGTGTATGGAAACAATCTATAACCCCTGCTCGGATGTGGCCCATGGTAGCTCAGTACCCAACTGGGTACCCTAGTAAGGGGAACAGGGATTATTTCGGTCATGAACTCAATGGCTGGCTTCTCCACCCCCACCCGTGAGGGAGGAGCAGCCTAACTAGATCCCAGAAGAGGACATTGCAGCCAGTCCTGAAGAGACATGATAAGCTAGGGTCAGAGGGAAGGGGGGCAGGTTCTCCTCTATCAGTGGACTTGGAGGGGGGCAGGGAGAAGATGAGGGAGGGGGCTATGGCTGGGATACAAAGTATATATCCTGTGATTAATATAAAAATAAATAAATTACTTAAAAATTAAAAATAATAATATAAACAATAAATAAATATTATTGCAAAAAAAAAAAGACTATTAGAGTTGGTGTCTTCTAAATCCCAGTAAGAAGGAATTTGGGAGAATGACTGACCTTATTTTGTCTAGGCAAAATGCGCAGTCAACTATCCAGATGTCCATCCTGTTTGTTCATAGCTCAGGCAGGGCTTTAGCAACAGACCAGTTGAGGCAAGCGTTTCCAGTAGCACATCCAGGTGGATCATCTGTCCTTGTGCCTGAATCTTCCTGAAGGCCTTAGGTCACCCCTGGAATCTGGGGGCTCCATAATATTAAGCAATTTCTGCAGATTTTCTTACAGGTTTGAGGACCATGATCTATTAAGTATAGCTGAGACAAATAAACTTTTATTGTTTTTAGTTACCCATCCTATGTGTAACCTTGAAAACATAAAACAAAAGACTAGGTAAAGTTTACTCAGTGTTTTAGCATGACTGTAAATATCTTTCTGAACTAGTATCAAGCAAAACTTGCAGTCCTAAATACAGTTCGTAGACTGGCGATCCTGCTGATCCTATCACACTGCATCGTTACAGACAAAACAGCAAAAGCTTAAAAGGTGGCAATAAAGCCATGACTCCATCCCCTATATCCTAAATCAACAAGGTTCACCCACGTTTTTTTTATTTAATTTAATTTGTATATTTATTTATTACAATTTATTCACTTTGCATCCCGCTACAGTACCCTTCCCCTTCTCCTCCTAGACACACCCACCCTCCCTCCTCTTCCCCTATCCCCTTTCCCTAGTCCCCTGATAGACGAGGTCCTCCTTCCCTTCTATCTGACCCTAGCTTATCCTAGGCTTGCCATATCATCTTCCTCTGTGGTCTGGCAAGGTTGCAACCTCCAGGGAGAGGTTATCAAGTGGTTGAAACAACCTGCCACAGTCTCTTTCTGCCTCTGTTTCCACCCCGCTAGACATTTTGGGCTGAGCACCGGAAGACTGATACTGTGATGCTGCCCTAGAACTTATGCCCACAAGAGCCACTGACACCAAAGGGGCCTAATGAAAAGGCCGTCTGGATAATGAGTAATTCCCTCTCATATTAATAAATGCACAGGCAGCTTGGATTATGCTTCCTGAAGCATTTATTCTCAGGTCTCTGATGGGTTAGATCAATTTAATAGCAAAACCAAGGCTTCATTTGCCCTTTCAAAAATGATGTTTCTGTAAGGGCTGAGCTTCTGATAAAGTGCCTGAGGGTCTGAGAAGGTGTTGTAAGGTTGATGATACAGCAGTGATTTCACCTTTATAACACGCTTCCTCCCACTATGCTACTGTTTTTGTATTAAGACTGTTCAGAGATTTAACATTAATCAGATTTTAAATTGTTTCCCAAGCCAATTTGTCTCTTTTTGCAAACTTAAAAAGATTCTTGTGAGCTTCAGTGTATCCACTGTCATCTACCGGTCATTCTCAAGAGAAGTCCTGCCAGCGAACAGCCTGCTTCCCAGTCTACCTATTCCAGAGGGTGAAATGCCTTCCCTGTTTGGGGGACTTCCCTTCCCCAACTACCAAGACCATGGCCCTAAAACTCTATGGGCCTAAAGCTTAAACACTTTCATCTTCTGTCCCTTACAAATATATGTTTCAGCATCCTGTTTCCTCAAGACATGCACCAGAACTCAAGTGCTCTGGCCTAAATCTCAGAGAGTGCATCAGTTAGACCTGCAGTTTATTAGCTGCAGATGGTCTCACAGATCCTAGAGAGCAAATACAACAGCCTGCTCTCATCCAAATTAGCCAACATTCCAGCTTTTTGCCCCACTCCCAAAATCAATGCCCTCCAATGTCAGCCAGAAGTAGAAAGAAAAGATTCTTCGCTCATTAACCATTTATTATCAAAAAAGTCTGGATGTCAAAGACCCTACCTGCTGCAGAGCATAGCTGTCCTGCCCTGCCCTCCATCTATGGGCGGGGCTTCTCCCCCAGAGGCCCTTCACTGTATAATCAAACATCTTGCTTCCTTGGTCTCCTTTGAGCCCTTGTTCTCCTTCTTCCCTCCGTCCTTCTCCTGCCTCCCTGACCCCAGCGGGCCCTCCCTTTCCACTTTCTCCTCCGTTGCTGCTCCCAATAAACTTGCATTTTTATAATATAAAGAAAAATCCTAGGGAGAAATATTCTTTACATACACACAGTATTTACTATCAAGACATGCATAGTTACCACGTATTAAATAAGCTTTATCTGTTTACTGATTCCAAAATCTTTTATCACAAACAAAAGCTGGAGTTAAATGGAGCACATGCTTTGCATGTAGTACATATGACAGTGGTAAAATTATGAGGAAAATATGCCAAACCATAGACCAGAGAAGATAATGCTGTCTTAAACAAGGACATGCTCCAGTCTTTTTGTATTTTCCACAGTGATGATCATTTTGAAGAAGAAATAAAGCAAAAGGCAAATGTACCATGGTTTCTGACTTTCTCTTGGAATAATGGGAAACTAAAATCAATTTTAAATAATTTTTACTTACATCTAACCATTTTTCTCCATTTACCCATTCTTAAAATGATGAAAATAACATTATGTTATGTATACCCATACAATGTTCTTTAGCAAAGCATTCATGTGTCTAAACATGGAGACTTAAACAATATTCTCTCATCCACACTCACCCTACTGCCTTTGTCCATTCTAACCATTGACCATGCCTTATTTTATTCTATAATAAATGTCATCTGAATTCAATACTACAGACTGTATGTCTCATCTGAATTCACAGCGACCAAGCTACTAAAGGAAAGCCAGAGACAGATCCTGGTAATATAAACATTAAGCCTTAAAGACAAGTCTTCCTTTCAAAAATATCTAGCAAGACATGCTAGGGGAATATCTTTAAAACTTTCATAAATACTCTTGAGCTTCATTAAGCTTTTAAGGAATACTGCAGTAAAACACAGGAGATGTGGTGACTGAATTACTGCAAAGCGTTTGTATAGAGGAAACATTCAGCATCCTAAAAGAGGGGAGTGAAGCTGCTCAGACTAAACAGTGTTTACCATGAACAAAAATAAGAAAAATCAGAAATGGCATCATTTACTTGAATTGAAACCAAAAACATTTTATGTTATTATAATTTGACACTGGAAATACTGAAATGATATCTTATTTCAGACTGGTGAAATGGGTGAAACATTTCATTTTAATTGTTCTTAAATAATAATTATTGCATAAAAAATTATAAACAAAAAACAAACTAAAACTTAAACACAGTTTTGCACTAGAAATATGCTTTTGCAAAAATAATTATGATAGCATATATTGGAGAACAGAATCAAAAATTATGCAAAATTTTAATAGGCAGTTAAAAGTTACTTTCACTAAAAGGCATTAACTCCTTTAAGCAGCAAGGAAGCCAACAAGATTAAAGCCAGACAGCTCTGCCTCCACTCCGCATCTGTCTTCTTCAGTCAGATTCCAGCTAGACTCTGTACTGGCATCTGTGGAGAAAACACAAATCTTTAATCACTTCCTATTTCTGAAACTCAGGGTATGAAACAAGGGTGCATTAGTAAGGGTAGGCTATCAGCTGTGCCCATCACACCAAGATCTCAGAGTGTAGCTGGGAGAATGAGGTTCACGGTAGCAGATCTTGCATGAAACTTGTAGGTCTCAACATCCTGGTTACTGTCTAGCTACCACAGCAGTCTAGCCCAGACAGCATAGCACTTCCTCCTCAGCACATCCCTTTATCTCCTGGTCTTCCCTAGGGGACATGTCTTTGTCTAGGTCTCATGATTAGGCTGTTATCCTGTTCTCCCAATCCACCGACTCAGCACTTATGTTACACAACTCCAAACATATTTTGCCCCATTGTTCTGCAGAAAAATTGATTTTATCTCTCCCCTGGGTTCCTTACTCCTGAAGTCCAACCTCTATCTGCTCTGCAGCAGGAGACAACATGGGTTTAAGTACAGTGGTGGGTAAGTTTTATTTTTAGCTTTGTAATGTTTTTTTTCCTTAAATGAATTGAGTAAGCCTATTATACAAGGATAATTTCAGTAAACACTTTGTTAATATGTAAAAGGAATTTGGGGATAAATAAAAATACACTTTACACCTCATATGGCTGGCATTTAAATATAATTGCTGCACATTAAACCTGCCCCCAGGAATCACTGTTCATAAATCTGGAAGGTTAATGGCTGCCTAGGCAGTCACATCCAACATCAGTACCAGCATTATGATTCTATGTCTTATGAAATGCAGCTATAAATAGTCTATAGTGTAAAGAACTTTAATCTGAAATAGTGAGTTGGATAGATAATCAAACATATAGAGAGAACACAGACATACTTTTTACTAACTGTAATGCTACGATATTAACTATTTGTAAGTAAATAAGAAAATACTAAAATCGGAGGCCTGACACATGCCAGGCAAGAACTGCACCATTGCATCACTGAATGATATTTCCAATCCACTCAACATTTTCCCTATTTTTTACTTCTTTATAGTTTTATAAAGTTATGCATGCTAAACTTGAATTTACTCACTTTCTTGAACTAGTCTTGAGCTCATAATTCTCATGCCTCATGTTACCAAGTACCTAAAGTTGTAGAAATGTACCCCTAAGATCAGGAATTTCATTTCTAGCTCTGGTATTGACCCTATGGCTTCTTGTGTGTTAAGAAGACATTCCCTTATTGAGCTAGATATTTCTACAGTCTGTTAAAACTTTGATAGAACCAATTATAAGTGGGGACGTACTCTAAGGTCAACATAGCTAGGAAAGGTATTTATTCTATCATCTTCACACACTGTATATTAAGCCTACAGGACCTCAAAGCCTGAGCCATTTCATCATACAAGCCAGGAAAGTTCTACAATGCACCCTAGGGAGTTTGAGCTTCATCCTTTAAGAGAAGAATATCTGTTTATATCTTTTAAGCAAAAATGAATGTGAAAAATTCAGTTTTATAAACACTCAGGCAGTAATAGAACAGAAACTTGTAGAAATTCAAGTCAGCAGGGAGAGACTGAGGTACTGAACTAACCATACTTTAGCTGCAGTGTTGAAATAGAACATGTGAGCAAGCTATAAAGTATTTTGTGGAGTTCTTTATATATTCTAGACATTAAGTGATGTTCAGTTGACAAAGGCCTTCTTTCATTCTTCAGTCTCTTAACTCCACGAATTGTTTGCATTGCTGTGCAGAAGTTTTTTTCATTTGTTATATCTATTCCACACTGTTATTTCCTGAATGCTTACAGTCCTGTGTGGAACATTCTTCCCATGCATCTATCCTCAAGTGTTTCCCCTGGCAGTTTTGGATTTCAGGGTCTTTTTAAAATTTTTTATTTTATTGAAAAAATATTTTTCATATAATGTATTCTGATCATGATTTCCCTTCACTCATCTTCTCCCAGAACTTCTCCACCTCTCTAACCATCTAATTCTTTGGAATACAAAATGTACACAGACAAAAAGCAAACAAAATAAAAGCAAAGACAAAAATCAGAACAAAACAAACAACAACAACAAAAGGCACAAGAAAACTGGTAGGCTGTCCTGCAAACCTTTGCTTTTTCTGTTTCATCAGATCCAATCCCTCAGGCTCTAACACTGTAACAGAGCAATAGCTGCAGCCTCCATTTACCATGTCTGCATCTCTTGTGGGTCCAAAGACCATCCCCTCCTGACCTCACTTCCCCAACTTCTAGATATACCCCAACCTCAACTCAAACAGATGACCCTTGCTAAATGCAAGTTATGTCTGCCAGAAAGCTAGGTGGGCTTCACGCTCTGCAGATCTTCACTCTCTGCTCCCTTAGAGAAAACCCCTATTCTTCTTCCTAGAACTAAAACATATCAATAGTTCAGTATACCCCTTCACCAGTGCCCATGTCTCTTGTGGATACCATAGACCATCCCTCTCTTATAGACCTCTCTTTTGGTGGCTGCATCCCAGCATTCAAAACGACAGCATTCCCTATGAACATACCAGCAGATCGGTAAAACATTTACCACACAGCCAACACATTCTAAAAATTCAGAGAGAAAACCAAAGAACACAACACCCATTCAACAAAGACAAAAATAAATTAGACCTGTAATTACCTCAAAACCCCAGATGGTCATATGACAGCATAAAAATACAATTAACTGCCAAGACAATATGTCTCTATTAGAGCCCAGATATCCTACCACAGCAGGCCCTAAACAGTCCAAAACTGCTGAAGGAAAAGAAAAAACCTTGAAACCAATTATATGAGAAAGATTGAAGTCCTTAAAAGGGAAATGAATAACTTCCTTAAAGAAATCAAGAAAAACACAAACAATTGGAGTAAATAAATCCCTGAACAAAAAACAAAAAAACAGGAAAACATAAACAAACAATTGGAGGATACAGATAATTTTCTAAGGGGATAAAAAAAAATTAAGGGAAAGCAAACAAAAAACCAATTGAAGGAAACAAATAAAACTGTTCAAGACCTGAACATGAAAATAGAAGCAATAAAGAAGTCACAAACTGAAAAAATTCTGGAAATGAAAATTTTAAAAATTCTAACAGGAACTACAGAGGCAATCTTCCACCAAAATTTGATATGAAAGAAAAAAATCTCAAGCACTGAAGATACAATAGAAGAAATTATCAAAGAAAATGTTGCAATTTTAAATTTTCTGATACTAAACATCCAGGAAATCTGGGACACTATGAAAAGAACAAGACTAAGAATAATAGGAACAGAGGCAGGAAAAGAAACCAGCTCAAAGACTTGGAAAACAATTTCAAGAAAATCATAGCAGAAAAATTTCTTTACCCAAAGAAAGAGATGGCTATCAAGGTACAAGAAGAACACAGAACCCAAAACAGAATGGACCAGAAAAGAAAGTCCCCCTGCTACTTAATAATGCTAAACATACAGAGCAAAGAATATTAAAAACTACAATGGAAAAAGGCCAAATAATATATATATAGTAAGACAAACCTATTAGAATTATACTCAACTTCTCAATGGAGACCCTAAAAGTGAGAAGAGTCAGGAAAGATGTGCTGCAGACTGTAAGAGACCACAGATATTAGCCTAGACTACATAATTAACAAAACTTTTAATTACCTTAGATGGAGACAACTCCACCAACGCCAATACCAAAAGCAACATCAGTAAAGTAACAGCAATAAACAATCATTAGTTATTGATATCTCTCAATATGAATGGTCTCAATTCACCCATAAAAATAAACTAACAGGATGGATGTGAAAACAGGATCTATCCTTCTGTTGCATAAAAAAATAATAATAATTAAATATCAAGAATAAAATTACCTCAGGGTAAAAGGACGGAAAAAGATATTGTAAGCAAATGGACCTAAGAAGCAAGCTGGTGTAGCCATTTTAATATCTAACATAATAGACTTCAAACCAAAACTCATCAAAAGAAATGGGGGAAGAAAGGCAAAATACACAAAAGATGACATTTCAGTTCTTAACACCTATAACCATAACCCAAGTATACCTGCTTTTATAAAAGAAGCACCACTAAGCTTAAATCACACATTAGCCCTCATACACTGATAATGAGGATGTTAGTGCCACATTCAAATCAATGTTACAGGTCTTCCAGACAAAAACTCAACAGTTATCCTGGAGCTTCCAAACAGTATAAACCTAACAGACTGCAGAACATTTCACCAAAACACAAAAGAATAACCTTCCTCTCACCACCTCATGAAATTCTCTCCAAAACTGACCACCAACAAAGAAAGTTTCAAAAGATACTAGAAAATTGAAATAACTCCCTGAATCTTTTCACGCAACCACAGATTAAAGCTGGATATCAAGAATAACAGAAAACTTACAAACTCGTGGAAAGTGAACAACTGTCTTCTGAATGAAAAATGGATCCAACAGAAATTAAGAACAAATTAAAGACCTAAAATTCAATGAAAATGATTACACAGCAAATCCCTATGAGCTGGTTACTTGCTTCCCCTCTTGACCTAGGGTTAACTTTATTAAATCCGTACACAGAAAGCTCTAGGATTAAAGGTGTGGGTTAGGGCTGAACCACAACAAACAAAATATAGGTTTTTACAGTTCACAATCTTGGGGATCACAATGAGATTAAATATCCTACAACACAGTGATCTTTAAAATTCATCTTTAACCACACTTACATCTCTTGATAAGTCAGTAAAGAATTTGTACTCCAGGCTGTCTCTTTGCTTTTACACGAACTTTTATCACTTTCTAAGACAGTCTTTAAAGTCTTAAATTTCTAGCTAGACTATTTTCTAATCTTCCAGGATAGTAGGGGATTATCTGAGATTGGAATCCTTTAAAACAATCAGAGCTAGTCACAACAATCTTTGTTGTGAAGATTATGATAGATTATATGAAACAATGAAGCATAGACTCTATGACAAGGCAATCCCTTAAGGATTATGATTGTCAGTACTTTCTAAAAGTATACTGATGGGTTTTTGTGTTCTAAACTATGTGCTAACGTGTGCTGTTAGGACACAAAAAGAATATGAGGACATTATGGAGTTCAGTATAACATGCTTTTGAAGTTAATTGTTTAAATTATATATATTAGAATGCAACTATATCTTTTCCTCTGTTCATTTCCACCCTCCAAAACCTCTTATATAGCTTACCCCCTTGCTGTCTTTCAAATTCATGCTCACCTTTTCATTTAATATTTATGACACACACACACACACCACATGCTTGCACCTTCCTATATACACAAATTCAACCTGACCACTATTCATGGGTGACAATTTGGTATCCAGTAGCAAATTGGTGTGCTCTTTCCTTAAGAAAATTATTTCTCTAGCTCTCTGCATTTCTCTGTTGACTGTGATTTTTTTCTGTTGGGTAAGGCTTTGTTCTGGTCATGTTTAGTCAACCATGTTGTTGAGACTTTATGGCTAATTTTTAATATATATTAAGCTCTCCACTCTCAGAGTTTGCTTTACAATTTAACAACTTAAGTTTTTAAAAGTTGTCAATTGGCATTTAGTTATAGTCCATTATTATTAAATTTGCTAAACAGTTAGGGTGTGTTAATTTTAATTAATGTATAAGTTCTTGGTAACATAATATTACCATTACCTGCAAAACGAAGGAAATAAGACTATGAATAAGAAAACCATTTTCTAGACAAAACCACAAAACCAACTTTCCAATGAACTATTAGTGGCATTATTTATATCAAGTTCTGCTCTGAAACTCTAAAGAGAAAAGCTGTTATATAGTTCACTTCTCCTTTAGTGCTTGTTCCAGGTGAATCGTTCTCATTATGGAAAGAGTGAAATGTTTTCTATGAGTCCTAACAGCTTGTTCGGCAGAGCAGAAATGATGCTGGTCTAGCTAGTTCAGTACAGCTGTTCTAAACTGCTACTTCAAAATTATCATTATCAATTGATTATCAGATGGTTCACAGATCCCTAACAACACTTTCTCACTCCACATTCTAATTATTAAAAAGATATGTCATCAAATTCACAATTATGAAAATTACAACCATAGAATTGGGGGATTTTCTTGATATTTCTGAAATTGCTTATTCTGTAAAATTGCATGAATATGACACAATAATTAAATCTATATTAATGACAGTCAACATGTTCATATATGTATACATACAAGCATAATATGTTCTTGAATACCAATATGCTAGAAAAAAAATGTGTCCCCTCTTACAAAATGGTGGCAAGAATTTTTATGAAGGAAACCAGTTGTTCTCCTAGCTCAATTTGGAGAACATTTACACCTGATAATGAAATTATGATCACTGTTTCAGACTGATATTTTCTCAGTAGTAGAATCTATTCTCACATTAATTACAGTATCTACCTATTCAAGTACACAATGGTGTCTCCATTAACGTTTTTTTTCCTTTTTTTATTATTTTAATGGTCTGGAGTTTTTTTATATAAATTTATTTATTTTTATATCAATCACAGGTTAGGTTTTTTGCATCCCATGCGTATCCCCCTCCCTCACTCCCTCCCACCCTCCCAAACCGTCCCTCATCTCCTCCCCGCCCC
>CM053759.1:47175483-47227587 GCA_028658305.1 Pachyuromys duprasi
GGTCCTCTTTGGTATGCTCCTGTCCTGTTGCCTGCCCTCTCCTCCATTCAATGTCCCTCCTATTAGTTCATCTAAATGAGCATTGATCATACCAACCTGGGTCCTCCTTCTTGTATATCTTCCCTAGATGTGTAGATTTAACGAATTAATGCAAGGGTAATACATGATGGCCCTAGACATGTGTATTAACAGAGCCCTGATATAAGAACAACCTTTCACACCTACGGATTTTGACAAAGAGTTTTCTTGTATAGGAAAGACTGCTTTACCTTTTTTTTTTCAATATGTAGAAAACATATATGAAATATAATGGGAAATGTGACTGTTATCTTCTTTGTAATTATATAACATCAGCTTTCTGGGGAGCCAAAATCTAGAATTTTTTGTCAGTCTGGGATCTGTACCATATGTCAAGAACAAAGGAAATCTACCACATAACACAAGAATCCTTGGATAAATAGACTCTGTGTCCATGGGGCGTGTTGAAACACAAGGTTGGGCAGAGTGAACCTGTTAGTGAACTACCTGGAATTTTGCAAGTATTTACTTATCTATTCTAAGGATTTAATAGAGTACTGACAAAGAGGGAAAAAGTGTTTACAATATGCTATGAATATTATATAAGGTAATATATATACACATATATATATGTATATGAACTTGTATATGTCTATGAGCTTTACATGAGCTTGAGCTTGAAATATCTCAGAAGAGTAACCTCAATTGATAAATATGAGAGTGAGCACATGGGTGGTTTGTAATCCCTAGGTAATTGTTAACAAATTACATGAAAATGCAAGCTGAGCAATCCATGAGGAGCTAGCTAGCCAGTTAACAGTGTTCCTCCATGGTTTCTGATCAAGTTTCTGCCTCTGGGTTTCTACCTTAAATTTCTGTCCTGACTTCCTTTGATAGATTCTAAGAAGCAATTGCAAACTAAAATAACCCATTCCTCCCCAAGTTGCTTTTGTTCACAATGTTTTATCAGAGTAATAGAAATCCTAACAAGGTCAATGGGTCAAAAAAGAAAAAAAAACATAATTGTTTCATTTTCTGGTAATAAATACTTTGTTTACACTTTCCTCATTTTACTTCTATTAGATCCATATAGATACTTTGCTGAAATATTTTAAGATTTTCTTTAGTGTACTGTACTGTTCTGAATTATAGATAGATGGATGGATGGATAGATAGATAGATAGATAGATAGATAGATAGATAGATAGATAGATAGATAGATAGATAGATAGATAGATATCCTTCATAGGGTTGGGTATTTCCATTATTTGGATTTACCCCCAAGCTATTGGTACTGTTTTGGGAGCTGTCTGAGATGCATCACTAAAGGTGAGTTTTGAGATTACAAACCCTCACACTACTTCCAGTTCCCTATAATTTTCTTGTGATTGATATGTGATCTCAACACCCATGCTTACAGTTTGTTGCGCTGACACCCACAAAAACGTACTCATCCCTTTGGAACTGCAAGCCAAGGTAAACTCTTCTGTTTAGAACCTGATTCTGATACTGGGATTTTATTACAGGAACAGAAAATTAAGTAGTAGAGGTTATGAGTGAAATGAACAAAAAAATAATAAAATATGGTTCATCTTTCCAGAAATTAAGATTAAATTTGAAATAAATGAAGAAAAAAATAAAATTTGTGTAAAAATACAATAACATAAAAATATACATTTCAAATCTACTCAGAATACAGATATGAGACAAACAATGGCAGAAATTCTAGGCAAAGTTCAGCAGATTTCAAGTCACTTCCATGATAAGAACGAGTGAGACAATATCTGTGATTAAGATTTTTAATTTTTTACTGTTTTATTAATTACAGTTTATTCACTTTGTATCCTAGCTGTAGTCTCCTCCCTAGTCCCCTCCTAATCCTACCCTTCTTTCCTAATCTCCTCCCATGCCTCTCCCCAAGTCCACTGATAAGGGAGGTCCTCCTAGATTCTTTATATATATTGAAAACATGTATCCAATTGCAGATGAATAAGCATCCCACCAAGGTTACTACATATTGAGAGTTGATTTGATATTGCTTATAAAAATTCTTGAATGGCTTTTACAAAATATGATTTTATAAGCTGCAGCAGCACTGAGTCAAGTAAGATACAACCTTGTCAGGTGAAATTTAATAGGCTGGTATTTTAATGATTTTCTTAAGTATAAATAATTTGGGTGAGAAATTTTATACATGAGTACTCACTGTATTTGCACCATTTCCACACCCCTTCCTTTAATTCTCTTCCCAACCCCTTCAGATTCATGACCACTTTCTAAATTAGTGTCACACATACACACACACCCCATGCATATACCACTGTTGAGGCCGTCTGACTTTCAGTACCAAGCACTCCCAGTTCAGTGACAGTGACACTGAGAACTCTCTTAACTATAAAGCAACCCACGCTGCACGGCTGTGTATGCTGCTTTTCTTGTAGTTTTGTTAAATTCCTTTAAAAGGTTGGGTAAGACTAAAATGATTTTGGATTAAAGATGACCCTGAAGCAAACAAAGGTGATCACATAATCGTATCTTGCTGCTTTGGAGAAAACAAAGAAGTAATATTCTGTTCAGAAATATGGCATAAAAATACTATTTAATAATATAGATATTTGCTTCAAAACATCACAAACATTTATTAGTAACCTATTCAAGGGGGTTTTGTAGCTGTTGAAGGTTCATGTTTCAATTTCATTCTCCTGCAAGCAGACATGGAAAATTGCTAGTATCTTTTATTAAAGCATCAATCTTTTTCTCCTATGCATGTGTTTAGTGTTGTTGGCAAATGATATAGAACTCTGGGTGGTTGGTAAATAGATGTATTTTTCCCTTTTTTGTGCATTCTCTTCCTATGATTTGGCATCTTTTTTGTATGATAGTGTTTTCTGGTGGTGGCAGTTCAGTGACGGAATTTGAAGACGTCATATATACTTTTTGATTTGTTTTTATGGTCAAGGCAAATTAGGATATTTAGGTTTTTTTTTTCTTGTTCCATATATATTTTAGGTTTGACTTGCTAAAATTCTAATGATTGTTACAGATATACTGACAGTGATAAAACTGAATATGTAGATGGCTTTAAGTAGTACTGGCGAATTAACAGTACGACTTAAATATAATACTTTAAAATATAAAACTTCAAAAGTTACTATGAGAAAATGTAGGAGAAATAGCCCAAGAGTTCAAAACATGTCAAGATATATTTTTTATCACAGAACAACAAAAAACCTAGATAAATGGAATACAATTTTAAAGAATTAGTCTTTATTAGTGATAATATAACTTAATTACATCATTTCTTGAGATCAAAAAATGAAAACATAAAAGGAATGAAGACGAAAATGATAATATTTGCAAATTCCATATAATGTAAGGTGGTATCTCTAAGATATAAAAAACATTAATAATATTGGAAATAAATGACAAAAATTTTTAAAGTCAGTACAAATAGACATTTTTCAAATTATCAACATGTAGATGAACAGTAGTTCACATCACTAAACCTCATGAATATCCACATGTAAACTGTTGTGTATTATTATTATTTATTACTGATTTATCTTTTAGTTAAGCAGCAGTTATTCCTAAACCAGCTGTATACCCAAGTCACCACAAAGAGACTGGGATTTAATTAGTTAACCTAGGCTTCAATGCTGGCCTATAGTTATTCCATCCTAAACCTCCAAGCACACATAGTTTCCTACCATTCAGATTTCATCACAATGCAATGTCTGGATTGAAACCAGATAGTGGGGTAGAGAAATCATCATTTGAATGAACAATGGAACAGTCCACAAGAATAATATACCAACAGTAAACAGCAATGAGGTATGATCTTTTTCTTGGAAGCCAGGCTCTCCCCAAATAGAGGAAAGGTGATGTCGTGAGTGCAGGTGAGGATACGAATAGAAAGGAGGCCTTTGCATACTGTTGGAGAAAATGTAAAACTTTAGAACCCTTTAGAATTTTAGAATAGTCTGTATTTTTCTAAAACAAAACAAAATAAACAACAACAACAAAAACAGAACATAAAACCAGAACTACAATGTAATCAAGCAAAACTACTACTGACCGTCTGAAGAAAATTGAATCATTGTAAATAAAAAAAGGAATCATGCATGCTCATATTTCTTGTAATGATTTACAAGACAGTGAAGAGATAGAGATGCTTAGAGTATACATCAATTTGTGGAAAAAAAATGCCCTGCGGATAGTTAATGAACAGAATCTAGTCATTTGAAAACTTAGATGTAACTGCATATTATTATCCTAATTGAAATTGTCCTTGGACAGAAACACAGCTACTGCCTGACCTCACATACACATGCTATACAAAACAGTGAATTTCTAGAAGTTGAGAGAAAGGGGCTGGCTCCTAGAGGTTGAGAAAAGTAGATCTTAGGAGGGTATAGATGGAGGAGGGATGGAGAAGTGCTTCATCAATGGATGTAAAATTGCAAAGGTAGAAAAAGAGATTACATTGAGCAGTTAGAGTTCAATAGGCATTAATAATGTACTACATATTTAAAAACTATAGAAAAGGATGTTTTTCAACATTTTCTTTATAACAAATAATATTAGAGAAAATAACTGCTAAGCTTGATTTAAGTATTACAAAGTTTTGGAATATTGTGTCCTAGCAGAATATAAGCCTAGCATGTGCAAATCTCTGGATTTGATGAAAATACTACAAAACAAAAGAGAATCAAAGAAAAACTTAAAATTACCCTTTTTATCTATTTACAAAAGCATAATATATTATATCCTGAAGGTTCACAATATTCATATTTTATACATTAGTAAGAAATAAACCCAGTGTAAATTAAAGATTCACTCAGAATTATTAAAGCTGTGCATGCTCTTCAGAAATAATTTGTATTGTATATATTGGTATACCTTTGGACAAACTAAATCACATTAAAAATTTATCAGAGAAATAAACAAGCAGCAACAAAGAATTCTAACATAATTTAACTGGTAGCAGTTATCTTTTTACAGCATATAGGAAATAACAAAACATCATCCGAACAATAATACAGATTTACACTCAATTAATATTCAGAAACATATGAAAATACCATATTCCTTATAAAACATGGCAACAAATTATGAGTTGTTGACTGTCATTTCTAGAATAGTAAGACAAAATACACTATTTGCTTATAAGACCATGCTCTGAATCTATAGTACTGCATTGTGCTAATTTTGCTACAATTTTAAACCTTGACAAATTTTTCCTCCTTGAATAAGGCAGTCTGTGATGATTACCATGCTTATAAAAAGACTGACAACTTTTGTTGTCAAAGGAAAATATTTCCAGGGTTTGAGCTTAATGTTAATTATGAGCTTGATAGAATTTAGAATCATATTGGGATTCTAGTCTTTTGGCAAGCCAACAGGGTGCAATCTTGTTTACAGTAAGGTAGCAGGAAAGAACCATTTTACTTTCAGGGTTAACAAGTCCTTAAAAAGGGAATGTTGAACTGTGTAAGATGGAGGAAGTGAGCTGAGCCCTAGAATTAGGTCCACCTTTTTCAATTCCTGATTATGGATGTGAAGTAACGAGATCCTTGTAACCAGGTAATTCAAGCTCTTATTACCCTCTTTCCTGCCTATAAAACTTCTTTCCCTTAAGCTGGCTTTGTTGGAAGATTTCATCACAAAAATAATAAACATAATTCAAACTTCCATATTAAAAAAAAAACCTGTTTCATACTAAATGATTTATATGAGAAACATGAATGGCTGGCAAGAACCACACAGGGATCACACACACAAGGAACAGCTGATGGCTAGTTCTACTTTACTTCCAGAGAAAAAGAATATATACCCCCTAGTGGAGTGCTTGGTGGACTCCAACTGGTTGAAACTAAGCACTTCCAGGATGTTTGATTTGCATTATAAAGCATGCTTCTATCATTAGAGTAGAATGTCAGTGCTTAATTAGCATATAGATACAGGGAGGAGAAAGCCAGCAATGAGCCTTATCAGAGACCATTATCAACTGTGGCTACAGGGAATCTATAACTAAAAGCACTCTCCAGATGAAGTCAGGCAAAGAGGAGGGGACCCTGCCCAGAAGAGGGAGTTCTGTCTTTAGGGAGAAGCTCTTAATGGCTCTCTGGTCCAGGCCAGAACTGAAATTTTAACCAGCAGAGTACTTCCAACATGCAGCTATGACCAGGATCTAAAGTAAATCATTCAATAAATATTTATTTATTTATCTTCTTGTTTATTTATCTTTGTTGGTTATTCAGGTTTAATTTTATATATTTTATTTTGAGATACCAAAGAATTAAAGATTAATTTTTTTTTGGATATTGGTTTAAAGTTTAAAGCACAAGCCTGAATGAAGGCCAGCCAGGTGGGGACATGTCTAGCCACCTGGGGAGGAGCTAGCCTAACTGCATTCTTTTCCTGCATACTAGAAATACAGTTGCTAGGAAATCGGCCAGCTGGCTTGGCTGGAACCACATAAAAGATATCATCTCCTGACGATCCACCCAGATGGCCAAGCCAGAACCATTGGTGGACTTGGCACCTGAAGTAAACCAATCATTTCAAAAGTCAGTTTCCCTTACCCAATAGTATAATGCCAAGACTTGGAGGCCCCCACCTGGCTTGTGGTTTTGCCCTTTTAAAATGTTCTTCGCCTAGACCCAACTGCACTCCTCCTCATCAACAGGGAGATTTCTGTGACTCGGGCTTGAGCTTGTATCCAATTAACCCTCATCTGTTTTGCAGTGGAGTGGATTCCTGGTGTATTTGGGGGTCTCACGAACTGGGTATAACATTTTCATATATATCAATTATTTTCTCATACAACATAATATCAATACAGTCTTTTCTCCTTCTCTTCCTCCCAGTTCCTCATCACCAGTTCTTCCATATCATCTATAATCTATATTGCTTTCTCTCTCTCTCTCTCATTAGAAAAAAAATACAGGCTTTTAAGAGATAAAAACAAAATGTTACAAAATAAAATAAAACATAAAACAAAAACCATCATATTGGAGTTAGATAAGACAAGCCAACAGAAAAATAGAAGAGCCCCAAGAGAAGGCTCAAGAAACAAAGATATATTCAATCATGCATTCAGAAATACCATCAATGTACTAAACTGAAAGTTATATCTACAGAGAACCTGGTGCAGACCTGTGTTGGTTCTGTGCATGATGCTTCAGTTTCTAACAGTTCATATGAGTTTTACTTAGTTGTTTTAGAAGGCCTTGTTCATTTGGTGCCATCTCTCCTCTGTTTCCCACACACCTTTTGCCTCCTCTTCCACAGGATTATCTGACCTCTAAGTGAAGGAATTTGATGGAGATATCTCATTTATGGCTGTATGTTCCGAAGTATCTCTCTTAGTAAAATGTTTGACTGTGAGTTTCTATATTTGTTCTTATCTTCTGCAGGAGAAAGCTTCTCTGATAATGGCTGAATAAGGCACTGATCTATGAGTACTACAGAATATCATTAGTAGTCAATTTATTGTTATGTTTAACAACAACAACAAGAACAACAACAAAAGTAGTATTTTTTTTCCTTAGGACCCTGAGTTTTCTAGTCTGTAGTTCTTGGCAACCCAAGCAGTGACTGGCATGGGTTCCATTTCATAGTTTGCATCTTAAATCAAATCATATGTATGTTGATTACTCCAACAAAGTTTGAGCCGCTAATGCCCTAGCATATTTTGTAGGCAGGACACTAAGTAGATCAAAGCTTTTGTGTTTGCACTGGTGTTTATCTTTCTCTTTTTGTGGCCTGCAGAGTACCTTTCTCTGTCAGAGGCAATAGAGCAGGGGGGTGAAAGTTTTATGTAGCATGCAGGTTATGCTCTTCATGTTTAATCAGTTGCATGGGTGTTGTAGTCAGCGATGGAGCATTGTTATAATTTTGTGGAAAGAAACCTTTTGCTTCAACAACAATGTGCATTGTTTGGATTTTTATACTAGACCATTTTGGTCAACAAAATTGGATGCTTCCATGGTCAGTAGGAGTTCTGTGTCTTTCATTATTTAAAGACATAATTAGGATGGACTTCAAAAACTGCAGAAAGTTTCTCCTGTGCTACGTTTAATACCACTTTTCAAATTTCCATCAATTTTTGCTGTTTCTCCACACATTCCTTCCCTTCAATCCACCCTTCCTTCCCAAAATGATTAGTTCATTCACTTCCTGCTTATAAAAATCTCATCTATACCCACCACCAGGGAGATCCATGTGTTTCCCCAGTCCTTTATTCTAAGCCTACCCTCTCCAGGTCTACAGACTGTAGCTTGGTTATCATGTTTTTAACAGCTAATGTCTAGAGATAAACAATTATATACATTAATCTTTTTAGGACCTAATGTTTTTTGTTTTGTTAATGTTAATATTTTGTTAATGTTTTTTGTAAAAAGACAAAAACAGTTTGCATATATAGTGGATTACTGTTATTGGATAGAACCATCACTGCATCTCAGGCAGGAAACCTACTTGATCATGATGAATGATCTTTTTATGTCTTCATGGTTACAGTTTGCAAATATTTTATTGAATATTTTTGGTTTCTGCTTTGTTTCATTTTTCAATTCTGATTTTGTTAATTTAAGTATTCTTTCTCTGCCTTTTAGTTAATTTGGATAAGATTTTTATTTACTTAAAGAACTAACTCTTTGTTTAATTATTTGTATTGTTATCTTTTTTTCTATATTACTTATTTCAACCCTAAATTTGATTATTTCTTGATGTCAATTCCTTTTTGGTGTAAGTTTATATTTTTGTTCTCTGGAGTTCAGCTGTGCTATTAAGTTGCTAGTATGTGATCTTTTCAGTTTCTATATTATTTTATTATTTTTGGCATTTAGTTCTATAAATTATAAGTTTGAGTATATTGTGGATTAATTTCATTAAATTCAAGAAAGTCTTTGATTTCCTTTTTTATTTGTTTGACCCATTTTTCATTCAGTAGTGAGTTATTCACTTTCCATAAGTTTATTAGATTTAATTATATATATATATATATATACATATATATGTATTTTTAAAGACTTGTTGATTTATTATGTATATGAGTTTTCTTTCTGTATGTATACCAGAAAAGGGCACCAGATCTCATAATAGATGATTGTGTGCCATCGTGTGGTTGCTGAGAATTGAACTCAGAACCTTTGGAAGAATAGCCAGTGTTCTTAACCTCTGAGCCATTTCTCCAGCCTGACTTACATGTATATTTACTTAATATAATGCATTCATTTTGTATCCCTACTGCAGCCCCCTCCCTCTTCTCCTCTGAGTCCCACCCAGTTTTTTAAGCTTTCTGTTGTTTTCACGGTTGTTGATAACTATCTTTAATCCATGGTGTTAGCATGAATATTTCAGTAACTTATGAGATATTTCTGTATCTTATGAGACTTGCTGTGTATCCAAGTATGTGGGCAATTTTTGAAAAGTTCCATGATGAACAGAAGAAAATATATTCTCTTGTGTTTAGGTGAAATGTTTTATAAATGTCACTTAGGTCCACTTGATTTATAACATCTGTTAGTTCTAGCATTTATTTGTCTAGATGGCCTATCTATTAATAAGTGTGGTGTACTGACGTTTCCCACTATCAGTGTGAAGGTCGATATGTGACTTAAACTGTTTTAGAGTGTTTTTTTAACAAACATTAATGCCCTTATACTTGAGGTGTACATGGTAAGAACTGAAATGTCATCTTGATGAGTTTGCAGTGTCCTTCACTATCTTTTCTGGTTAGTATTGGTTTGAAGTCTGTTTTATTAGATATTAAAATGGATACACCAGCTTGTTTCTTAAACCCATTTGATTTGAATATCTTATCCCAACACTTTACCCTAACGTAATGTTTATCCTTGATTAAGTTGGATTCCTTTGATGTAGAAAAAGGATAGGTCCTGTTTTTACATCCATGTAGTTAGTTTGTGTCTTTTCTATTGGTGAACTGAGATAATTGACATTTAGAGAAAGCAATGACCAATGATTGTTGATTCCTCTTGTTTTTGTTAGTGATATAGTAGTAGTGATGATCAGATGCTTGTGTGTGTGTATTTGTGTTCTTTCCTTCATTTGATCTTGGTTGTCTGGGGATTAACTGTTCCCTGTGTCTTCATGGTGTAGTACTTGAAATCCTAGCCAGAGCAATAAGACAACTAAAGGAGGTAAAGAGGATGCAAATTGGGAAGGAAGAAGTCAAAGTATCAATATTCCCAGATAATATGACAGTAAACATAAGTGACTTCAAAAGTCTTACCAGGGAACATCTAAAGCTGTAAAACACCTTCAGCAAAGTGGCTGAATACAAAATTAACTCAAAAAAATTAGAAGCATTTCTGTATGCAAAAGACAAACAGGCTGAGAAATATATTAGGAAAACAACACCCTCATTTTAGACACAAAAATCATTAAGTATTTTGCTGCCCTAACCAAGCAAGTGAAAGACCTGTATATTAAAAACAAACAAACAAACTAACTAACTAACTAACGAACTAACTAACAAACAAAAACCCAACAACTTCAAGTCTCTGAGGAAAGAAATTGAAGAAGATATCAGAAGAGAGAAAGATTTCCCATGCTCATGGATCCATAGGATCAACACAGAAAAAATGAACATCTTACCAAAAACAAGGAAATCATGAAATTTGTAGGGAGGTGTATAGAACTAGAAAATATCATCCTGAATGAGGTAACCCAGACCTAGAACGACACATATGGTGTAAACTCACTTTTAAGTGGATATTAGCCTTATAATACAGGATAACCATACTACAATCCACGATCTTAAAGATGTTAAATATCAAGGATCATCCAGGGAGGATGCTTAATTCTCATTCAGAATAGCAAATGGAATAGACACCAGAAGCAGTAGAAGAGAGGGAAAAGGATGGAAGCCTACCATAAATGTCCTTTCAAAGACTCTTCTACACAGCAGGTGATTAAAGCTGATGCTAAGATTCACAGCTAAGACACAAAGGGCTCTAGAAAAGAGTGTGTGTGTGCGGGGAAGGGGGGGAATAGAAAGACCCATGGTGGACAGCAGCTCCATAAAAAGACCTTCAGAGCCAATAAATCTGAGCCCAAACAAGGACCATACATGAAAAGGCCCTAGACCCCCAGTTAAGATACTGAAGAGACCTGATAGGCTAGAGTTAGATGGAAGGGGAGTAGGTCTTCCCCTATCAGTGGACTTGGAAAGGTGCAGGGAGGAGATGAGGGAGGGAAAAGGGGGCCAGGGAGGGAATGCGGGAGGGGGCTATGGCTGGGATACAAAGTACATTACCTGTGATTAATATAAAATAAAAGTGAAAAAAATCTTTAAAAAAAAGGAAAAAAAAAAAGATGAAGCTAATAGGCAGCTCAGTCTCCATGCGGGTCCTCTAGTAAATGGAGCAGGGGCTGTCTCTGACTTGTACTCTGTTGCCTTCTCTTTGATCATTTCTCTCTTATTGGGAACTGGAGGAGGAGGGTATTGCCAAGCCACAGAGGAACAGGATGTTAGCACTCTTACTGAGACTTGATGGCCTGGAGTCAGATGATAGAAGAGGAGGGATCTCTGTTTCTGAGTAATGGGGTAGAGAAAAAGGGGAAAGAAGGACAGTGGGTGGGACCAGGAGGAAACAAGGAAGGGGGCTGTAATCAAGATATAAAGTGAAAAAATATAAAAAATAAACTTAAATTAAAAACGAATACATTCTGTGCTCAAGAAGAAAGGAGAAGGGGGAGAAGGAGGAGGAAAAGAAGAGATGGTGATTATCTGTGCTGCAGAGTTGGTAAGGCAGATGCAATTCCTAAGAAGCACTGGTTAGAATACATGAAATTTCATCAACAGATTTGAACAGAATCTGGCTTTAAACCTTTTATTTCATTTTAATTGATGTGTCACTGGAGGGTCTAAAGTTAGTAAAGAGCAAGAAAATGATTCGACACTCTATGATCCAGAAAATAAAGATAATGGAAAAATTAAATAAATCTTATGCCATCACTGTGCCATAGGAATTGTTAGTTGTCAGGACGTATAGGAATGGTGTTTGGGAAGCTTGTTTCAGGCAAAACAAAAAAGTCAAAGAATGATTCAGCAAAATGCTTAATGCTTTTATGTAAGTTTGGTTCTGGAAGATGTTCTAATTCAAATTGGAAACCAAATTAATTTCAGGTTCTAGAGTGGTGGGACATGGTTAATTCAGAACCCCTGCTTCTAGGCTGGCAAAAAGAACTGGATATGGGATGAAAGACTGTTTTCTGTCATAAAAAGTTCACTTTTAGACATCTCAGAGGAGGCAAAACCAGTCCTAATCATTTCTTTGTTTTATGGCTGTGGTTTATGCCAGACTTTTATGTAAGCATGATATCTTAATAAAAAGCTGGCTTCCCTGTTCTGCCTGTGTAGAGAAGTGCTCAGGGATGTTAGGTCCAATTATATTAGAGTGTTGCTGTTACTAGATATCATTTGAAATTCAACATGAAGATGTAAGAACTTTATAGAACTTTCTTTTTTAGAATTTAATTCTTTTTTACCAGTTACTATAATGCATTCTCATTATTATAGTGTTATAATCTTATTGCTGCCTTCTTTTAAAAAAACAAGTGATAACTGGCCTTGTCAGGAGTAAAGGCTCAGACTAATCAGGAGTTAGTTATAGAACGGCTCTCAATATGTGGAAAGCCAATAGTTCTCAGTGATACTGACATGTAAAGCTTCCTGCAACCAAAACCCAGAGGCTGTGATTTAATTATTATAAAATAGAATATAAAATAAAGCAGACATTTTGGGAAGTTCTTTCCCCACCCCACATATAACGCATGTGTATACATGTCCATACATGCTAGCATGTGTGTCTAGGCAGTATGGAGTGAATGAGGATCCTGAGATTCTTTGATCGGTATTCCATTTTCTCTCTTCAGTCAGTATCTCAGTTCAATTTAGAGCCCAAGACATGGATAATTTCCCTGGCTAGCTTGTCCCAGAAAGTCTCTGAACTTTTGCCTCCTTGTTTGCATAGCCAGTACATTGACCATTGAGCCGTCTCCTCAGAAGCAGTTTAGGCATTTCTGATTTCAATTTTCAGTGTATTATTAGTGGGCCTCAAAGTACTGCAAGCCATACAATAAGAGACAGAGATACTCTCAAAACAAAATTAGAATATTATGAAAATTGAAAAATGAAACCACCTTAGTGGTAGAGATGTGCTTACAAATCCCAACATATTTTTAATTACATTTGTAAAGACAATTGCAAATGACTTCTAATGTTGACACCAACTTGCTCTGCTCTCCAGCAAGAATAAGGAAGCCTTTATGAGACTTCACTTGAAATTAAAGCCCAGGACATGAACTCAATGGTGGGCTCTTTGACCTCCCCACCCCACCGAGGGAGGAGCAGCCTTGCTAGGCCACAGAGGAGGACTTTTCAGCCAGTCCTGAAGATACCTGATAAACCAGGGTCAGATGAAAGGGGAGGAGGTCCTCCCCTATCAGTGGACTTGGAAAGGGGCAGGGAGTAGACCAGGGAGGGTGGGATTGGGAGGGAATGAGGGAATGGGATACAGCTGGGATACAAAGTTAATAAACTGTAACTAATATTTAAAAAATCATTGTTCTGTCAGTAATATTGCATAATCTGTTCTTTTCATTAAAGATTTATATGTACGGGGCAAAAAAAAAAAAAAAAAAGAATTAAAGCCCCAGTTGAGACCCCACCGGAGCCTGAAAGAAAGTCTGGCCTTACTCCGCGACAGGCCTCAGTTCACTGTCAAAAAGAGCAGGCCTAAATTTCCATTATTCTGAAGTGGGTTAACATTTACTAGAAAAACTACAGAAAGTGGGCAGCGAATCATAGCCTACCTGGCACTCTGCCGGACCCTCTGAGGGACCAACTGGCAGGAAATATAATGTCGTTTAACTCATGGCCAACACCAAAGTTTTCTGACCACCTCAAAAGCTGCCCTTGCCTTTTGCCTGCGCTTATAAATTTGAATGCTCCAATCATACTAAAGATTACCTAACCCACCCTAAAATTCCCCCTGAGACCCATAAAAGACACTTCTGAACTTAGTCCAGGGTTTTTCTCCACTTTGCTTTGCGTAGGTGGGGACTCCAGGGAACTGGATTGCTGCAGTATACAACCCTCTTTGCTACTTGCATACTGTTTGATTCTGGGGTGTTGTCTTCAGCGAGCTCCGAACCCTAACACCTTTAAAACAGCCCTCCTTAGCTTATTATTACCACATTTCATTAAATTATTTTCACCAACTAATTATTAAAAAGGAAACAGGGAGAAAATGAAATCCCATAGCAAATAAAGAACCACAAAAATGTGTAAAACAAGCCCTAAAATAAATGTGTCCTATTTGTTTAAAGCTTGTGTCTATCACACTGCAAATATGGAATTGAAAAATCCCTGTGTCTAACTCTAATATAGGAAAAAACACCATAGGCCTGGTAAGCACATTTATACAAAGCACTAACAGGAAAACTGTAGGTCATGTGAAAGTCAGTGCAGGATATTGAAACCTTATTATGCATGAACCCCTCAAGGCATTCAGCCACCAGCCACAATCCCTTTGCTCTGAGTTCCTCTACATATTTATTTGAGAAGTGCTGGGAAATGAACTCTCTCTGATTTGGTTTCATTGCCCTTGCAAATGTCCCAGCTTAATATTTCAAAGTCCTAAAAGTTATTTTCTTAATTTTCATGTAAAAGCAAACTACTATATTATAAATTATAAGAAAATAACATTGTAGCACTTTAATGGAAATAAAACTATACAATAACAAATAATACTTTTCTGTCTTTGTCAAGTCTGATTGTAAGAATACCATCTATCTTCAGGTGATTTGCTAAGAATTACAATTTTAAGAAGTCCTAAAATTGGGGAGAAAGAGCCTTGGTGTTTATTTAATCTATACATTTGCTCATTACATTTTTTAAATCCTACAGTACAGAGTTGTGTAATTACAAACAAGATCTTGTTTAGTTTTTATAGACACATAACATAATAGTCTAAGAATAGATAATAAAAATCTGTTAAAAACGTTAGAAACTCATTATAGGGTACAATGGGATCAAGTCAACAAGGTATAGTGCACAAAAAGCTGACATTATGTGGATAATTAGAACCTAGCCTAGAGAAAGGCTACAGAAAGGGTCAAGAGTTTATTTCAGGAATTAAAGTTTCTAATAACAAGCATGGCTACATAAAATAATTGGGCAGGTGTTTCAAAATATTTAGAACTTACTGTAAATGAATCAATGAGCAGAAACTGGGAAGGTAAGAAGAGGGGAGATTGTAAGGTCACATAACAAGGGGAAACATTTATCATAAACTGCAATTAATCTTCCCAGACTCCTTTTATAAGGGAAATCTCCCTTTCTGTTCACTTAGATGTCTGTTCTAGTTTGTTCACATTACATAGATGATGCTATCAAGAGTTTTCCTAAGAACACCAAAGTATTAAGCAATCTTCTCAGTTATTTCATACTTACTGAAATCTACAGAGAAGCAGAATTGAAGGTATTTCAAGATTTAGCACCATTCTCTTACTGTGGTACTCCTTGAATATCTTTTTTTGTTGTTTATTTATTATTTATTACAATTTATTCAATTTGTATTCCAGCTGTGCCCCCTCCGCCATCTCCTCCCAATCCACTCTCCCTCCCTCTTCTCTCCTTATGCCCCTCCCTTAGTCCACAGATAGGGAAGGTCCTCCTCCCTTTCTATCTGACCCAGCCTATCAGGTCTCACCAGGACTGGCTGCATTGTCTTCCTCTGTACCTTGGCAAGGCTGCACCACCCAGGAGGAGGTGATCAGAGAGCCCAGTGGGCCACTGAGTTCATGCCAGACACAGCCCCTGTTCACCTTACTGGACAACCCGCTTGGATGCTGAGCTGTCATGGGGCTACATCTGTGCAGGGGTTTTAGGTCCTCTCCATGCATGGTCCTTGGTTGGGGTATTGGTCTCTACAGGTCCCCCTTGGCCCAGTTTTTATGGCTCTGTTGGTCTCCTTGTAGAGTTCCTGTACCCCCTCCCCAGCTCTTTCTATCTCTTCCTTCTTTCACAAGATTCCTGCACGCTACCCAAACTTTGACTACGAGTCTCAGCCTCTGCTTGGATATCCCACCAGTAGAGACTTTCAGAGGTCCTCTGTGGTAGGCTCCTGTCCTGTTCCCTGTTTTCTCCTGATTCTGATGTCTATCCCTTTTGCCTTTCTAAATGAAGATTGAGCATAATAACCACTTATTAGAGTAAGTCTAATAACCACTTATGAGTGAGTATATACCATGTGTGTCTTTCGTTTTCTGGGTTACCTCACTCAGGATGATCTTTTTTAGTTCCATTCATTTCCCTGCAAATTTCATGATTTCCTTGTTTTTGATTGCTGAGTAGTATTCCATTGTGTAAATGTACCACAATTTATGTATCCATTCCTCCTTTGAGGGACATCTAGATTGTTTCCAGCTTCTGGTTATTATGAATAGAGCTGCTACGAACATGATTGAGCAAATGTACTTGTTGTATGGTTGAGCATCTTTTGGATATATGCCCAGGTGTGGCCTACCTGGATCTTGAGGTAGCACTGTTCCTAATTGCTGTGCTTAGACAAACATACTCTGAGTTCAACAAACTGAACTGCAGAAACTCAATAATATTAATCATAATGAAGTTATTGTTCCTAGTCAGTAGTTTGTGACATTCCAACTAACATCCTGTACTTTCTGAAGTGTATCAAAATGGCACATACATAGATAATTTTCTTAATATTCAAAAGACAGAAACCTGGATTTCCTGCCAATTGTCTGGGTGTTATGTCAGCTCCTGAATGTTTATTTCATGGCTTTAACAATGGGGATGATGAATCCAAACTCCAACTTCAGCACTTCTGTGCATTCTATCTTCCATCTCAGAACAGGACTGAGAGCTGATAACAAAATAATGATGTGTGTATTAGAAAGAATCTATGTACTGTTCCTCCTCTTTCATTGAGTGTTATCTACTTTGTTTCTCCAGTTCTTGCTCTACTAACTGACTGCTCCCTGGGCTCAGAGTCTTTGAACCTGATACTAAAAACTAAATGACACGTGCTGGAATTTTTCCACTCCTTCCTTAAAGTTAGTCTGTAAGCTTGTTACCATACATATCAAAAGAAAATATGTATATACTACGCTACTATGTTAAAGATGTTCGAATGAGGTGGCCGTCTTAGCTAGGGCTTTAATTTCTATAATACAAATCCATGACCCAAATCAACCTAAGTACAAAAGATTTAATCGCAGCTTACAACTTTCTGGTTATATTCTATCGCTAAGGAAAGCCCGGGCAGGAATAGAGTAGAGGCCATAGAGGAGTGCTGCTTCTCAGCCGTCTTTCTTCCATAACCGAGGGACAGCATCCACAGTGGGCTGGACCGTTGCACCTCTCACAATAATCAGTCAAGAAAATGCTCCCAAGACTCACCTACAAACAATCTGGATTTAGTCACTTTCTCAATACAGAAGTCATCAAGCCCCCTTTTCAAGTCTTCACAAGCAATATGAACTGATAGGGAAAATGAAACAAACCAGTTGATTAACGTGTAATTGTTCAGGCAGCTCCGAGAATGCACCCAAGTTCTCACCTGTGCTGGGAGAAGTGTTTCTGTGATTCAGCTGCCTTTGAGCGCTGCTGTCAGTAACTTTTCTCTACGTAATTCCAATGAACTCACCTGATCAACACATTCGATATTGGTAGAAGTATTACTTTGGACTGCCGTAGGGTCTTTCTCTGGAGTGAATAAGGACTTGTGTCTCCCCAGAACTTACACAGACCCCACTACTTTTAAATTTTGTGGTGCTTTTCTTTATCACATGTCTACTACTCTTTTCTTCTACTTGTTTTTAAAGCTCCATTTTGACTCACAGTTCTAGCTTTTGCCTGAAACACCCATTCACACTTACTGGTATAATAAGATATAATGTAATTGTAATGATATTTAATATACAATCATATTTTTTCTTGCTTTATTAATTACATTTACACCCTCTTTAAAATGAATTTAATAATATGCTCAAAAAATTCTATCCTTAGTCTTATTTTTTACATCTTATTTTATGATAGTGTAAGCAATTTCAACATTCATGATTGACTTTTAAAATACAGCATACACAAATATATATATATATATATATATATATATTCACTAAAGGGCACAGGAAAGAATTTACATTATCTAAATCCATTGTTTTCTCCTTTTACATTTATTTTTTATTAATATGTAGTTTTTATTACCAGATACAATATGGAATTTAAAACACCACAGTATTTAACAAGCAACTATTATGCTTTTATCCATATACACTACATTCATTAAGGCTATTCATTCGTTTATTTAAAAAAGTCTTGCTATGTTTTGAGAATCAAAATGAACCACCACAATGATGCATGTGTTGAGCCATAGAGTATAGTCCAAATAATGAACAGAAATATGAAGAAGACAGGTGGAGGTAACAGAGACAGTAAGGTAGCAGGCCTGGCTGAATGACTGAATGAAAATAACAGCAAAGGAACTGGTGTGAGGTCTAGGATTGAGAGAGGAATATAATAAAGGTAATGCACTAATAAAATCCCCTAGCTACACCAAACATGTTATGCACAGTCTAGTAATCTCACATCATATTGTAACATTTTTATGACAATATATTATTTGCATGTCTGATGTTAGATCACCGAACAGTGAAAAAAATTTGATGGAAAATAGAGTGTTTTAAATTTAGTGTTCATAATCAGGGACATTATTTCTATATTTATTTCATTTAAATTGAACTATAATAGTTTGTGAAATCTGTGTTACAATAAAATGCTAATTAATGTCATATAAAAACATTTATCTTTAAAAAATGTTTCAGAGGCATTTTGGATTAAAAAATGTAGTTATTTCAAGAATGTATTAAGATTCCAAATAGAGATTGAAGGTTAAAAGCATTTTTAAACATGCGTTTCTTTATAATCTTTATGAAATACTGCATTCCAGCAGAATTCTAATATACTAGAAAACCCCTATGGAGTGCAAGAAAAAAAGATTCTATGTAGTTCTTATGTCTTTTTTTCTGGCTAATGGAAAACAAATGAAATGATGGAAAAGTCGCATTAGAGTCAGTCACACATCATAGATTGCCTTTCTTAGTGTGTCATTGTATAAAATGACTTGATGTGCCCCAGGGGAGAATTCCATTAGAACACATGCCCTTTTCATTCAGAACCTCAGCTTCATAAAGCAGAGAAGATAGAAAGTGAAGGAATCCCATCTGAACACTTGAAGTTATAATAGATATAGGCAACTCTGGTTGGAAAATAAAAAGTTACCCAGAATGAAAAACTTCCTTTCTCTCCTAATCTCTGTGTAACCAGAGGGCTGGCATTCCTGCAGTCTTCTTTCTTTTGACTCAATCACTTAAAAGCATGCAGTAGCTACAATGACTGTCAGGGAAGTAGCAACAATACTTGGGCACATTGGTCACAAAATGTTAAACTTTGACTTGTCATAAACTCATTGTGAGAAATGATTTTTATGTCAACTTGGCAAAAGGCACAGTCATCTCAGAGAGGGGAATTTCAGTTGAGAAAATTACTCCAAAGAGTGGACTGTAGGCTAGCTTGTAGGGAATTTTCTTAATTAGTGAATGGTGGAGGAGAGCAGGCTATTGTGGGTGGTGCCATGTCCTGTGTTATATAAAAAAGCAAGTGGGGCATGCCAAAAGAGTGACGCAGTAAGCAATACCCTTCTTGGCCTCTATGTCAACTCGTTTCCAGGTTCCTGCCCTGTTTGCAGTCCTGTCCTGACTTCCTTCAGCTATGTACAGTGATGATTCATCATAAACCAAATAAACTAAGCTGCTTTAGTCATGGTATTTCATGTTCTTCAAAATATGTTCATGCAGTAGCAACCTTAACTAAGACACTCATCATGTGAGTGAATTACAGCGATGGGTTCAGTTTTTATGACAGCTATTAAAACAACAGCACATCAAAAACCATGCTGCATGCCAAAAAAATCTCACATTCAGTGTACAGATTTTTTTGATTCTGAATGACTGTATCCTACACACAAATGCACACACTCCAATCTAAATATTGTATCAAAATAAGATCAATCAAATGAAACAATGAAAAGTAATTTTGCATTGTGTTATTCATTACATTTAAGATGGATTTTATCAGAATTTCTTTTTTTTACTACTTTAATGCTATTGAATAGTTTTTTGTAATGTAAGAGAATCTTGGGAATAATATAACTATAACAGCATTAATTTCAGTTTATGTTAACTTCTAGTTCATTTTAGAAGTTATTGTGTTATGTCAGTATAGCAGTGGCCATTGTCTATTCAGTTAATAATCTCACAGAGGTGGAATTATGAGTCACTTGAAGCTGCTTTTTAATTTATTACTTTGTCAGCGATATTGTTTAGAAAATATAAACAATAATTATATTGTTGTAATAAATATAAAATATAGTAACAAAATCATCAAAATTATGTCACTGCTGTGTCATGTCTACTACATTCTGGAAATTTTTTCATAGACTACAGTAAACTTGAAAGCATGTTCTCTTTTTTACTATCTATCTGTCTCACATTAGAATTTGTTATTTCTGTAAATATTTATGTATGTGTGTGCTTGCATGTATACATGATGAAATGTGTCTTACGAAACTATTCGAGTAAGTTGGTTATGTGTTTACACTACATGGCTTCTAGAAATTGAATTTAGATCATCCTGCCTACAGTTATAGAATTTTGCTCTCAAAAGAACTCATAATCCTAATGAGATGCTTGACAATATGCAAATTATGCCAACTGATATTATTGTCTTGTCCTATTCATTCCCATATCCTCTTTGCATTTGATTTTAAATGCCAGCTATTTCTGTTATAGTCATATCAGGACCTATTTGTAGTTTTTTTGGAATCAACATAGTATGCTTAACTTTGAGTCACTGTGTTCTTTTTTCTATTGAAAATATTTTATTATACTTAGACACAACATATTTTAAAGCAACACAAAAACTAAGATTTGCATTTTTGAACTCGAGTATTTAAAGAACTTCATGTAAAATTGTGAGATTATAATATAATAAAACAAAATAATAAATTAAGTAAAAAAGAATACAAACAGAAGTATATTTTTCCTGAGAGAAAAAAAAAACCTTATAGTCACAAATGGCTTGTTCAGAAGTTAAAATGTGTGTGTGTGTGTTTTGTGTGTGTGTGTGTGTATTTGAGAGAGAGCTTAGGATTTGTCATGTGTAGAAATGCCCATGAGCCCTTTTAATGATTTCTTACAAATATTTTATTCTAAGTCATACTCATAGCATCATACACCAGCTATGCTTTCTGGCCTACTGTGGGCAATTAAATCTATAATTTATAAACTTTACAGATTGACTAGTGGTGGCTCAGGTTGGTGTAAGTTTGTTAAGAAACAGTAATGTGGACAAGAATACCTCACATGCATTAAGACTTAGATATTATTCCCAGCTCCACAAAGCAGAAAATCAAAACAGCTACAATACTTTATGGCTCTTACCAACTCTAAATCATGTAAAGTTATATTGACTGTCAAGATCCTCTACAGAGTTTTGATAAGAGGAAGCACAGCATTTGCCAGGAGTCAGATCTTTTGTGTCTCCCTATAATAAAAGGACACGTTGCAAAGCATTTAACAGTACCTCATAGCCTTCCTTAATCTGCACTTATCTTAACTGTAAAATAAAAGCCTTTACCTAAACTCACTCTGGTTTCTTTGTAGTACAATATATGTCTTCTTAATCATGAGGATCCACCCGTCAATTATTACTATTGGTATGGCACTATTTCTACATAGACATAAATAAATGTCTACTCACTCCAGGAAAAGAACCAAGAAAGATAAAAGTATGGATACCAGTGAAGTCCAAATTGGTGAACCAATGAGTTTTATTGGGGTTACTCACAGGAATATGATGAAAGGTTACTTATAGGATAATCAAAAACCAAACTTCCCTTTCTGTATAAAATAATTCACATGTACAACTTAGAAATTTGTTTTTTTTTTTCAGTAAAGAATTCCTAGATGTGTTTTTTTTTAATGTTAATGAAGAAATCATGTCATGGATAGTGACAGACATCTGCAGTCTCAGTTTTAAAGAGACTGAAGCCAGGGGATTGCTTTGAATTCAAGGCCAGCATGAGATACACATGCTGGCATAATGTTCTTACGGATTGTGTACAGTTTGCCCTTGTTCATTCAAATGCTTATTTCTCTACTCGGCTACCTGGTTTCAATCCAGACATTGCACTGTGATAATTATTCTAACCTTCTCCTTTCTCAGGTTTGTTTACATATGCCACCATTTGATCTCTGTCTTATCAATAAAAGCCAACCAGCCAGTGCTGAGAAATACAGAGAATAGGGTGGGATATCCTGGTCTGGAGGAGAAGGGCAGGAAGTAAGGATGAGTTAGTGAGGAGAGTACTGAGAAACCACAGTAGAAACAAACAGGACCTAGGATATGATGGAAAAGCAAACATAATAAGGGAAATTTGAAGGGGAGGAAGCCATATCAGCTTGGAGGTTTAGGATGGAGTAATTATTGTGCTCTAGGCTTATTAAATAAATCCTAGTCTGTCTGTGTCTTTATTGGTTATGACAGCAGGTCAGATAATACCACCATGATAATTATAGGGCTAATAATAAACTTTACTAGCATTTATTTTAAAATTGCTATAACATACATGTGAAAAGTGTCTCAAGAAACAAGCACACAAGTTCATGGGCACATAAGTCTCTCTCTTTCTTTTTCTCTGTGTAGTATGTGAAAGTGGGTAGAAGTCAGAATGCTTGTGAGATATTATCAAGAAGACCAGTTGCAGATAAAAAATTAAGTTGAACTTAGCTTATCTGATTTTGTATGAGATTATCATTGCTTAAATTTACATGGGTTGCACAAGATTTTACCTCCTGTGGAGCAAGATGGGGTTATAGTAAAAGCCATGCTGCGTACAAACCTAAGAAAACCAGCGGTGGACTTCTCAATGCATCAGTTGGAATCTTACAGCCAGCCTTTCTCCAAACCCAAGAAAAAGTTTTTAATAACAGCAGCTTCCTGGAAGAAAGGATCACAGGTTGGGATATCAAGATGGCTTAGTGGGATCTTGCTGTAGGTCTCTTAAAACTGCCAATAAAAGCTAAACAACACATATCTGTCCTGAGTGAGGTATCCCCCAAACAGAAAGAAACACATGGTATATACGCACTTATATAGACCTATAAGATAGGATAAACATACTGAAATCTATACACCCAAAGAAGATAAACAAGAAAGAGGAGGACCCCCGGAGTAAGATGATCAATCCTCACTTAGATAGACAAATGGGATGGACATTGAATGTAGGAGAAAACAAGCAACAGGACAGGAGCCTACCGCAGAGGGCCTCTGAAGGTCTCTACCTAGCACTGTATCAAAGCAGATATTAAGACACACAACCAACCCATTGGCAGAGTGCAGGGAATCATATGAAAGAAGGGGGAGTCAGTACGACCTGGAGAGGACAAGAGCTCCACAAGGACCAAGTAGATCAGGGCACAGGGGTCTTTTACAAGACTGTTTCTCCAACCAAGGACCATGTATGGATATAACCTAGAACCCCTGCTTGCATATAGCCCATGGTAGTTCAGTATCCAAGTGGGTACCCTAGTAAGGGGAACAGGGACTATTTCTGTCATGAACTCAATGGCTGGCTCTTCGACCCTCCCCACCCCAACCCGAGGGAGGAGCAGCCTTGCTAGATCCCAGAAGAGGACATTTCAGCCAGCCCTGAAGAGACCTGATAAGCTAGGGTCAGATGGAAGGAGAGGAGATCCTCCCCTATCAATGGTCTTGGAAAGGGGTAGGGAGGAGAGGAGGGAGGGATGGGGAGTGTGGGAGGGAATGAGGGAGGGGGCTACGGCTGGGATACAAAGTACATAACCTGTGGTTAATATAAAAATAAAATAAAATAAGAAATTATCTGAGAGTGAAAAAAATAAAAAAGCTCCACATTGCCAACTTAGCTTTAGGCCTGGCTGCTAAACAATAGAAAGCAGAAGCAGCTACTGGTTTTTCTTCGCTGGTTGTGGTCCCAATTGCATCCCAGTTTGCTTGTGCAGAAATCCCTCATGAGAAGGATGGGAGAGCTTAAGGACCAGTCGCTGGGCAGAGGGCACAAAAGCTCTGTGCTCACATCTTAAGAGGAACGTCTCAGACAATAGTTCCAGTTAGTGTAACTTTCCACTTAAAGATATGAAAATTCCTAACAAATAAGTAACATCTAGAATATTAAGTTATGGATTTTGAGAGTCTTCCATCATCGTCCAAAACTGCATCTTCCTGAAATCTTATCTCTGATACTGTTCTCAGATGTAAGCCTCAGCTCTTGTCTATAACTTTCATGAATTTGAGTAACTGAAGTATCTTTTCTTTGTTTCCTAAAACTTATCTTTTCATAGGGATCTTGAAATAAAATTTCCATAGGTCTTCCCTAATTTCATAAACTTGTAAAACAAACAAACAAATGAAGAAAAACCTTTCCACTGTTTCCAACATGTGCCAACTCCACACAGATATCGCTTTTCCTTGTATCAACTAAATTATGTGGATCTGTTGAGATATTTTTGTTCTTCTAACGATTGCTAATCTTGCTTTGTCCTAGGCTCTCAATCATCCCTTTGATCTAATCTTATACTCAATTCTCCAGCTGATTTTTTGTTAACCTTTGCTCTTCTCTTGAGGCTGAATTTTCAGGCATACAATCCATCCATTTATGTAATTTTGTAAACCCATAAAATTATTCTGTGTTGCTTGACAATTTGGACTTGTGGTGTGTGTGCTTTCCAGTCATCATCTTAGGTTGCTTCATGTTCAGACAACGTGAATAACCTAGATGAGCTACTTACATAAGATCAATGCTGTCTTAACCCCTGTGACCTGCTTTCACCGTTTCCCAGAGCTACATTTCTTTCCATCTCACTTATGATCATATCATGTCTGGAATTCTTGATATAAGTTTTAGGACCTTAATTAACATTAAAATAATTTCCTGATTTCTTGTTCTCTCAGTTGCTTATTTCTTTTGACTCTGGCTTTCTAAATCCCTGAACACTCTCAGTCTTTCCCGTATGATGTGTTTCACACTTAGACTCCAGATTCTCTTTTCTTTTTCTTTTTTTTTTACCTAAAAGTTACTGTTTTATTTTTTTCCTGTACAGTATTTTTTTCTGAATTTACAACTAATTTATTCATTGAGGACTGACAGATTCTGGAACATAAATCATATTATTATTTAACATTTCATCAATACTGCCTTTCATACTTTACTATTTATTTGGGCTAGTAAATTTCATTCTCAATTTGTTAATCAGTTTTCCTTTATAACTCTTTAACATTTATTTGGTCAAAATATTTTATACTATCTCATAGAAGTCATCATAACAAATATTTAGCCTTTATTCTGTGTATTTGTTTCTGTCTCTGTTTTGTTTTTTCTGTCTGCCTATCTCTGTCTATCTATCTAGTGATCATCTATCTATTTATCTCTAGTTCTTTATCTCTGTCTCTTGCACTCTCCTCTCTCACTTTATATCTCTCTCTTATCAGTTCTCTTCTCTGTAAGAAACAGTTTATCCCCTCATAGTAGAAACAACTATGAACAGCAGCTGCCATGACATATGTGTTCTTACTAAGAAGGAAATGCTCTGTACATAGGCCCCTTTTTGTACCCCTACTGTAGAAAAAGAGCTTCCTTTTCCTTTGAGACAAATGCTATAATGTACTGTAGTCTGGTCCGAATTCTCACTACATTCTGAGAACTTTATTTAATTAAGTGTTTCTTACCCCTTCATTGTCTATTATTCTATTTTGTATCCTTGCTAATGTATTCTTTTCAACATAAAGTTTTCTCAATTTCTTTCTACATCAAAGGCTGACACAAATAAAAGATAATATTTAGGAACAATCTCTCCTAATAATTCCTGCTCTACTTTAACCATCTCTTCCTCTTTTTTCTACCTTTGCAAGTATTCTGAAAAACTAAGTTTGTGCAAGTTGCCTTTTATCTATATTTGAAGTTTAACACATGTCATAATATAAAGTTGTAAAATAAAGCACATAATATTTGGAATGCAAGCAAAAATATTTACATGAAAGCATCCATGCCGTTTTGATAGATCTAAGTGCATTAGAGTTTTTGCAAGTATTCAATACCATAGATAAGGAGTTTGTTCTAGTGTTATTTCTCATTAATTTATATTTAAAATTTTTGCTTCTTAATCTCAACTGGATCCAGTTTTCTTTCCTTCCTGAGCCTTTGTGAATGGTTGTGATTGCTAAGACTATAATGATATAGAGAGCATTAGTGTATGACATTTTGGAACTGAGTCACTGAAAAACTACACATTTCTCAGGCTTGCCTCTTTTTGTAAATTCAACTCAAAAGGATGTTTGTAGAGATGACAGAACATGATATTCATGCCACCATATTTACCAAGTCAATGTATTCTGTGTGGATGCCCTTGAGAATAAATTACTGAACTCTTGAACTGCTTATGAGTTGGAAGCTATTTTTTTCTACAACCGACAGATTGATTTCTCTTTATCAGTATCTTTTCTGCAGCTACATTATTCATATCTAGTTATCAGACACTTTAATATCTGACACTATTGTCAAGTTTTGTATTCCTGGTGCATATTTTTGCTTTTTTATTTCCATGGTTGTCTTCATGCCTATCTTCTTGACTCAGATAATTTATTACACATCTTTATCTATTGTTAATTATATTAAATGTATGCCCTGTTAATATCTAATTTTTAAATGGAATATTTTAAGAGTAATACAAACAAATTTCAACCAATATAAAATCAAATGTGTGAAACTTGGAATATTTTTTCATTCTGATTTCTCATTAATTAATTTATTAATTCATTTTACATTGATAGGTAAAATTATGCTTTCCTGTCATATACAACATGGATTAATCATTTCTTTGTGACTGTTTTCTGCATTTCATATCACTTACCCTAACCTTTTACGTGTAGATACAAGTCTAGTTTTTATTACAAAGCATCTAAATAGTTGAGTAAAAGATTTTTTTCAAACATATTAAATTTTCAATTAGGCTGATAATTTACAAACTAAAAGTGGAATTTGTACTCATTCCCCATTTACAAATACATCAAAACATAGCAAAAAATATTCAAATATTATGCCATAGTGGACCTACAATAAGAGCTATCTTAGTAAATCGAATGATAAACTATATGTGTACTTATTTTTTATGGACTGCATAATACCTGAAGTACAAAGTATTAATTCAGTGATAATGATACTATATAAATATAGATAGAATTGTACATTTATTCAATGTTATATAAATATTAAATGTATTAAAAGGTTAAAGTTATTTTAATAATATTTCTTTTGGTGTATCTTTACTATTTCATTTCAATCCTTCTCTTGAGTAATTGTTGGAAACGGATCACAAAGAGGAAATTAGTCTTTTACAATCTCTAAGAGATGTGAGGTCTCTGGATCACAACAAAGTAGCAATATACAGGTATCTGGAAAGCTACTATAAGTGTAAGTGAAAGCTGGAAAAGACATGTCTCAAAATAATGGATTTTTCATTATACTGAAAAGCAGAAGCAAACCAAGGCATTCTTTACCTAGTATTATACTGTTGATGGTTTACATATGTTCAAAATCATAAGACAAATTATTATAATAAAAATAGAGTACTCTCAATCTGAGGTGCATGTAAAACAATGATTTCATTTTAGATACATAGTCATTCCATGGTTTGTCTCACATTCAGATATTGTTTCTTTTATTTAATGTAAAATGTAGCTGGGTTTTGTTCTCTTGGTTATGAGTATGTAATTGCACCTATCGTGGGAATTTCCTCCTAAGCAAGCCACAATTACTATGTTTGTTTGCAAAGGAGCTAAGCATATTTGAGAGAGTACATGGCAATGGTAATGACAGGAATGTTGCTCTCTGGGACTCCTTTAGTTTATTTTCCATATGTGTGTAACTACTAACTGAAAAATTCAACACAGGCCAATGTCTAAGTAAATATCAACATCAACTTATATTTCCAGGTATTGCCCGAAAAGCACTGTTGAATATTTATTAAGAGAAAAACCAGGATTTCTGTTATACAATGAATTTTAAATTTAAACAGAGTGTGCATACTGACTAGTATTCAGTACAACTGAACCCAAAAAGCAAGAAGCCTTTGGTATCTTTGGGATTAATTCACATTTTCACAAATTTGTAATGGCTTAATGTACCAAAACAATAATTATTCAGGAGTATAAGAAAATAATTTGTCATAAATATTTACATAGTATGGAAAAGGAGAATGTACCACTTAAGGGTACATTGTGATGATAGACACAATGTTCTGTTCATAACAGTTACAGTTTTTGAAGTGGTTTTCACCAAGAAGGCAGTGTTGCAATCAGTTTCCCATGAGTGACCTTCATATTTAGATAAAGCATGTGGTGAAATATTCAGCTTAGAGCAAAAGAATGAAAAGTTAATAGATTCACGATTATATCTGGGAAATAAACACATGATTAGGACTGGGGTTGAAATTTTTATTCATATATTCAACAAATATTTATGATTAATATAGTAGGTACATGACTACCCAACAATGACTACTATCTAGGTGTATAATGATAAAATATAAAAAGAAATAATGAGCTGACTCAAGTATATGATGTAGAAGAGTTACAGCAAATATGTCCTGTTGGAAAATTTGTGTCCGTCTATGGATATTAACACAGTCTTATTGGAACATAGTTGCATGACCACCCATCTCTGGTCTGTTGTTACTTTTCTACTACCAGGACAACATGAAAAGAACTTTTGACAAATGTCAGACAAAGTATAAAATATTATTGTATGGCCCTATTCTAGAAATAGTTCTTTAACCCTTGGAATAAAGTATATAAAATATTAATAGTTTCAAGTGGTCAACTCCAAGTTGTGTAAGTGTCTCAATGCTTATTTCAAACAATTATTAATGTCATCATTGCATAGAAAGGGTACTAAGAATTTTGATGTGTGCATTGCTACTTAACATAAATATGATGACTTGAAAGAAAAAAATGTGTTGTCTTTGGTTGGAGTATCAGTCTCAGAAAAGAGGCATGTATCCAGAATTTTTTGATTTATTGTTCTCATGTGGAGCTCCTGTCTTCTCCAGTTCTGCCTATCTCCCCTTTCATAAATTCCTTGCACTCTGCCCAAAGTTTGGCTATGAGTTTCAGCATCTCCTTCCATACCTTGTCTGGTAAAGTCTTTCAACAGCCTTCTGTGATAGGATCCTGTCCTGTTCCCTGTTTTCTCCCTCTTCTAATGTCTACCCCATTTGCCTTTCTGAGTAAGGATTGATCATCTTACCCATGGTCCTCCTTCTTGTTTAACTTCTTTAGGTGTACAAATTTTAGTGTGTTTATCCTTTATTATATGTCTAATATCCACACATGAGTGAGTATGTACTATGTGTGTCTTTCTGCTTCTGGGATACCTCACTCAGGATGATATTTTCTATATCCCACCATTTGCCTGGAAATTTCATGATTTCTTTGCTTTAATTGCTGAGTAGTATTTCATTGTGTAAATGTACCACAATTTTTGTATCCATTCCTCAGTTGAGGGGCACCTGGTTTGTTTCCAGATTCTGGCTATAACAAATAAAGCTGCTTCAAACATGGTTGACAAATGTCCATGTTGTGTACTTGAACATGTTACTGGTACCCCAAAAAAGGACCATGCATGGAGATAACCTAGAACCCCTGCACAGATGTAGCCCATGGAAGCTCAGTCTCCAAGTGGGCATCGTAGAACTGGGAACAGGAACTGTCTCTGACATGAACTCTTTGGCTGGCTCTTTGTTCACCTCTCCTTGAGGGGAGAGCATCTTGACCAGGCCACAGAGAAAGACAATGCATACATCCCTGAAGAGACCTAATAGGCTAGGGTCAGAGGAAAGGGGAAGGGGACCTATCAGTAGATTAGGGAAGAGGCATGGGAAGAGATGAGGGAAGGAGGGTGGTATTAGGAGGAGGCTACAGCTGGGTGGGATACAAAGTGAATAAACTGTAATTAATTTTTTAAATTAATGAAAGAATAAAAAAGGTCTAAGTTTTAAATGAATAATCCAAGATAATCTTGTTATCCAAAGACTCTTTGCTTAATTACTCTTCCAAGGCTTTTCCAAGTTTTCAGGGTTGATAGAATGCAGATAATTATGGTGTAAATACAATATTAAGGTGTGCTGACTAATGATCAAAACATGCTTTTGAAAGTATAGAATGGAAAGGGAAAAATGACGAGTGAGAAATAAACATGGAGAGAAGAAGAGAAATATAACAAAAGGAAAAGAAGATGAGGAGGAGGAAAAGAAGGAGGAGGAAGAGGTCAAAAATATATATTAGGGATTTGCAGATAAAGGTGACATAATTTACATGTTATTACCTTAAGACAATTTTTCAATAGAGGAATATCCAATGGCAGAGAAACACTTAAATGTTCAATGTATCCTTACTCATCAGGAAAATGCAAATCAAAAGGACCCTGAGATTTCACCTTATACCCATCAAAATGGCTAAGATCAAAAACTCAAGTGACAACACATGCTGGAGAGGTTGTGGAGAAAGGGGAACACTCCTCCACTGCTAGTGGGAATGTAAACTTGTACAATGACTTTGGAAATCAATCTGGTGATTTTTCAGACAATTAGGAAAAATGTTACCTTAAGATCCATCTATACCACTCCTAGGCATATATGCAAAAGACGCTCAAGTACACAACGAGGACATTTGCTCAACTATGTTTGCAGCAGCTTTACTTGTAATAGCCAGAAGCTGGAAACAACCCAGATGTCCCTCAGTTGAGGAAAGGATATAGAAATTGTGGTACATCTATTATTCAGCAATTAAAAAAAAAAACAAGAAAATCATGAAATTTGCAGGGATATGGGGGAAACTGGAAAAGATCATCCTGAGTAAGGTATCACAGAAGCAGAAAGACACACAGTGTATATATTAACTTACAAGTGGATACTAGACATATAATATAGGATAAACTGTACATCTAAAGAAGGTGAGCTAGAAGGAAGACCCTAGGTACAATGATCAATCCTCATTCAGAAATGCAAATGGGTAGGGCATAGGAAGTAGGAGAGAACAAGAAACAGGACAGGATCCTTCCACTGGGGGTCTCTGAAAGACTCTACCCACCATTTTATAAAAGCAGATAATGAGACTCATAAACAAACTTTGAGCCGAGTGTAGGGAATCTTAGGAAAGAAGGGGGAGATAGTAACACCTGGGGAGGACAGGAGCTTCACAAGCATAGCAACAGAACCAAAATATCTGGGCACAGGTGTCTTTTCTGAGACTGATACTCCAACCAATGACCATTCACGGATATAACCTAGAACTCCTGCTCAGGTGTAGCCCATGGCAGTTCAGTATCCAAGTGAGTTCCCTATTAAGGAGAACAGGAACAATCTCTGACCTAAACTCAGTGGCAAGCTCTTTGACTACCTCCCCTGGATAGGGGAGCAGCCTTGCCAAGCCACAGCAGAGGACAATGCAGCCATTTCAGATGGCACTGGATAAGCTAGGGTCAGATGGAAAGGGAGGAGTACCTCTCTTATCTGTGGACTTGGAGAGGGGCATAGGAGAAGATGAGGGAGGGAGGGTGGATTGGGAGGAGAAGAAGTAGAGGGCTACAGCTGGGATACAAAATGAATAAAGTACAATTAATATAAAAATAAAAATTTAATTAAAAACACATTTTAGGTATTTTACAGATTCTGGCTATTACAAATATAGCTGGTATAAACATGGTTGAGCGAATGTCCTTGTTGTATCTGGAAACACCTATATGTTCCTGAACAGAAGAATGGATTCCAAAATTGTGGTACATTAACACAAACTGAGCTCAGCAATTGAAAACAAAGAAATCATGATATTTACAGGCAAATGGTGGGAACTAGAAAAGATTATCTTTAGTGAGGTAACCCATAAGCATAAAGACATACATGGTATATACTTACACATATGTGGTTATTAGACATATTATATAGAATAAACACACTAAAATCTATACTCCTAAAGAAGCTAAACAACATGGAAGACCCTAGGGAAGGTGCTCAATCCTCATTCAGAAGGACAAACACAATAGATATAAGAAGCAGGAGAAGCAGGTAACAGGACAGGAGCCTTCCACAGAGGGCCTCTGAAAGACTCTACTGGTGGAGGTATCGTAGCAGAGACTGAGACTGATAGCAAACGTTTGGGCAGAATACATGGAATTTTATGAAAGAAGGGGGAGATAGACAGAACTGGAAGTGAAAGGAGTTCCAAAGGAGAACAGAAGAGCCAAAAAAGACTGGGCTCTGGGGGGCCCTGCAGATACTGATACCCCAACCAAGGACCATGCATGGAGAGGACCCAAAAACCCCTGCTTAGATGTAGCCTGTTGACTCATTCTCCAAGTTCATTCCCTAAGTAAGGGCCATGAACTAAGTGGCAGGCTCTCTGATCACCTCCCTCTGGGTGGTGCAGCCTTGCCAGGCCACAGAGGAAGACAAGAGAGCCAGTCCTAATGAGACCTAATAGGCTAGGGTTAGATAGAATGGGACTATCAGTGGACTAGGAGATGGGTATTAGGGGAGAAGAGGGAGGGAGGATGGGATTGGGATGAGACCAGGGAAGGGGCCACAGCTCATCCTTAAATAATATTATTTACTTATTATAAATAATAATAATTGAAATAAGAATAAAGTAAAAAATGTATTTTTGGTCCCCTGTTGGGTTAATCCTTTCAGGGGACCCTCTATGGTAGACTCCCATCATGCTTCCTCTCTTTTACCACTTCTGGTGTATATCCTGTTTGACATTCTGAATGAGATTTATATATATTCTTCCTAGGGTCACTTTAGTGTTTAGGTTCTTTAGGTCTGTAGATGGCTGCCCTATATTATAATGCTAATATCTGTTTATTAGTGAATGTATACCATGTCTGTCTTTCTATTTCTGGGTTTCCTCACTTAAGGTGAACTCTTCTAGTTCCGTCCATTTGCCTTCAAATTTCATGATTTCCTTGTTTTTGACAGCTGAGTAGTATTCCATTGATTCATGGCCAGACTTTGGGCAGAATGCAAGGAGTCTTATGGAGGAAGAGAGGAGTGGATTTAGAGGGATATGGAAGGGATAGGAGTCCCACAAGTAGACCAACAAGACTAAAACATTTGAGCCCAGGGGCTCCTGCAGAGACTGATGCACCAAATGAGGGCCATGCTTGGAGAGGACCTAGACCCCCTGCTCAGATGTGGCTTATTGGCAGCTCAGTCTCCATGTGGATATCTGAGTGAGGGGTACAGGGTCTGTCTGTATCATGAGCTCAGTTGTCTGCTCTCTGATCACTCTCCCCTGATGATGAAGCCTTGACAGACCACGGAGGAAGAAAATCCAGGCAGTCCTGATGAGACTTAATAAGCTAATTAGTAAGCTATAGGCAGATGGCAATAGTGAACTCCCTTTTTCAGTGGACCAGGGGAAGGAGATGAGGGGAAGGCGAAAGAAGGGCTGGACTGGCGGAGCTGAGGGAGGGGGCTGTAATCAGGATATATAATGAATAAATTTTGAAGAAAAACAAGACCTCATAAAATTTTCCGGCAAATTAATGGAGCTAGAAAAAAAATCATTCTGACTGTGGTAACTCAGACCCAGAAAGACAAGTATGATATGTACTCACTTATATTAGCTGTTATGTAAAGGATAATCAAGCTACAATCCCAGGCTCAAGAGGGGAAAGAATGAATCTCCCTGGGAATAGGAAAAAGAATGGATTTCTGGGTCAATTGTTCAGGCGGTTATGAGAACATAAGAAATGGGGAGATGGAAGGAGGAACTATTGTGAGGGACAACTGGGAATTGAGGTGGCATTGGGGGGAGGTTATTTGGCAATAGAACGACCTAGCGCAATGAAAACTCCCAGGAATCTATGAGGGTAAGCCTAGCAAAGACTTCTAGTAAGGACCCTGAACTGGCCATCTTCTTTAAGCAGTCTAGGCTTCCAGCTGTGGGACTGGGAGATCAATCCATACATATAATCTTCAAACTACTATTTATCCTGCCTGCAAGATGTGCTATGGTTCTTGTGGGAGTGTCCAGCCAATGACTGGCCCAACATGAGGCCCACACAAAAAGAGGGAGCTGATGCTTCATACTGCCTAGACAGCCAGGAACTTAGGATAGAACCAAACAGAACTGAAAAAAAAAAGTCAATGAATGATACTCTATGTTCATAGACTGGTTCTTAACCCAATAATCATCAGAGAGGCTTTATCTAGCAAGTTATGGGAACAGCTGGAGAGACTCACAGCCAAACATTAGGAAGAACATCAGAGAACCTCGCAGAAGAAGAGGAAGAACTACAGAAGCCAGAGGGGTAGAAGGCACAAGAAACATGGTCCACAGAATCAACTAAGAAGGGCTCATAGGGGCTCACAGAAAACGAAGAGAAAATCAGGAATGCTGTAAAGGACTAAGCAGGTCCTGTGCATGTGTGTTATGGTTGTGTAGCATGTAGTTATTGTGAGATTCCTTTTTTTCACTTTTTATTAAATTCTTTATTAATTACACTTTATTCACCCTATATACCCCTGAAGTTCCCTCCCTCCTCCCATCCCAATCCCTCCCTTCCTCCTCCTCTGCACCCGTGTTCCTCCCCAAGACCACCAATAGAGGAGATCCTCCTTTCCTTCCCTCCGATCCTAGTCCCTCAGGTCTCATCAGGAGTGGCTGCATTGTCTTCCACATCAAGGAGGAGACAGCCCCTGTTTCCATTACTATGGAACCCACTTGGACACTGAACTGCCGTGGGCCACACCTGTGCAAGGGTCCTAGGCTACCTCCATGCATGGTCCCTGGTTGGACCATCAGTCTCAGGGAAGACCCCTGTGCTCAGACCACTTGGTTCTGTTGCTCTCCTTGTGGAGTTCCTGTCCTCTCCAGATCCCACTATTTCTGACACCCCTCATAAGATTCCCTGCACTCTGCCCACGTGTTGGCCATAAGTCTCAGCATCTGCTTTCATAGTCTTCAGGGCAGAGCCCTTCCGAGGCCCTCCGTGTCAGTCTCCTGACCCGTTCCCTGCCCTTTCCTTCTTCCGATGTCCACCCCCTTTTCCCTTCTGGATAGGGATTGGGTATTTTAGCCAGAGTCCTCCCTCTCGGTGTACAGATTTTAGTAGGTTCATCCTATAATATATGTCTATATGAGTGAGCATATACCGTGTGTGTCTTTCTGCTTCTGGTATAGCTCACTCAGGATGATCCTTTCCAGTTCCCACCTGCAAATTTCTGGTAGGCCTGTTCTTTTCTGAAAGGAAAAAGTGGAGGAGTAGATCTGGGGAGGGGGGTAGTAGAGGAGTGAATTGAAGGAGGACAGGGAGGGAAAATTGCAGTTGGGATGATAGTATAATATATGAAAGAATTATAAATAAATTAAAATATATAGAAGTCAGATTTTGGCCCAAAAAGTACGGCCTGCTTATGAAAAGCATATTTGTCAGTATTAGTAGCATTTTAATATTTAAGAATAAAAGGAATATTAAGCATTCAGATTGCTTACTAGTGAGAGAAAAAAAGCTATGTTCCTAATTAAAAATTGAAAATTAATGGAAACTTACCATCTGATTCTTTAGTTTAAAAAGCGTTCAAAAAGCCAACAAAAATAAGAATTCAATTTCAGCCTGCCTATCAGCCTGATAATTAATGGCATCTTCTTATATAAGATACGGTTATTTGTTAATATGACTTTTTCATCAGTGGACTTTTAATGTAAGAATTTTAAAAACACAACACCAACTTCAACTTCAGTCATGACATTGATATATTATAGCTTCTTATTTGACACCAAAATGATAAAGAAAAATAGGACTATCTTGTAGATACCTTAAATTTATTTCAAGAAAGCCAAATAGAAAGAACTTAAGACAAAATTAGAGGATACATTTCTTGAAGGATATATGTAGCTATTTGATTAATGTAAAATTTCCCTTTCTAATTTGTGTGCCTGCATGATAGTATGTACATGTGTATGCAGGCATGTGCCCTGAGATACAACAAGAGGGTTTTTTTTTTGTTTATACCGAGTAGGTATATATCCATTTTAATATTTTGTAATTTTGTTTGAAATATCATTGAATAATTTAATACAATTTTGTTTAAAATATTATTGAACAATTTCTTTTTTAATTTTTATTTTTATTAATTACAGTTTATTCACTTGTATCCCACAGACCTCAATACAAAACCAGACACACTAAACCTGTTAGAAGTGGGGAAGAGCCTTGAACTCATTGGCACAGGAGAAAATTTCCTGAACAGAACACAAACAGCACAGGCTTTAAGATCAAGAATCAATAAATGGGACCTCATGAAACTGAAAAGCTTCTGTAAAGCAAAGGACACTGTCATCAAAACAAAAAGAAGAGGGTATATATATATATATATATATATATGTAATTTATATTAATCACAGGTTATGTTTGTATCTCAGCCATAGCCCTCTCCCTCTTTCCCTCCCACTCTTCCCATCCTTCCTTTATCTCCTCCCTGCCCCTTTCCAAGCCCACTGATAGGGGAGGACCTCCTCCCTTTCCATACGACCCTAGCTTATCAGGTCCCTTCAGGGCTGGCTGCAATGTCCTCTTCTGGGGACTAGGAAGGCTGCTCCTCCCTCGGGGGCTTGTGGGGGGAGAGGGTTGAAGAGCCAGCCATTGAGTTCATATCAGAAATAGCCCCTGTTCCCCTTACTAGGCTAACCAGTTGGATACAGTGCTACCATGGGCTACATCTGAGCAGGGATTCTAGGTTATATCCATACATGGTCCTTGGTTGGATAAACAGTGTCATAAAAGACTCCTGTGCCCTGATCTTTTTGGTCTTTGTGGAGCTCTTGTCCTTGCCAAGTCTTACTAAGTCCCTGTTCCTTCATATGATTCCTGGCACTCTGCCGAAGGTTTGGTTGTGAGTCTTCATGTCTGCTTTGATACATTGCTAGGTAAAGTCTTTCAGAGGCCCTCTGTGGTAGGCTCCTGTCCTGTTGCTTGTTTTCTCCTACATTCAATGTCCATCCCATTTGTCTATCTAAGTGAAGATTGATCATCTTAACCTGGGTCCTCTTTCTTGTTTATCTTCTTTAGGTGTACAGATTTCAGTGTGTCTATCCTATCTTATAGGTCTATATAATTTAGTACATACCATGTGTTGCTTTCTGCTTTTGGGATACATCACTCAGGATAATAATTTCCAGGTCCCACCATTTGCCTGCAAATTTCATGATTTCCTCGTTTTTAATTGCTGAGTAGTAATCCATTGTGTAAAAGTACCATAATTTCTGTATCCATTCCTCAACTGAGGGACATCTGGGTTGTTTCCAGGTTCTGGCTATAATAAAAAAAAAAAAGGTGCTATGAACATGGTTGAGCAAATGTCCTTGTTGTGTTCAACGTCCTTAGCCATCACAGAGATGCAAATCAAATCGACCTTGAGATTTCACCTTACACCCATCAGAATGGCCAGGATCAAAAACTCAAGTGAAAACACATGCTGGAGAGGTTGTGGAGAAAGGGAACCCCTCCTCCATTGCTGGTGGGAATGCAAGCTTGACAACCACTCTGGAAATCAATTTGGCACTTTCTTAGACAATTAGGAATTCCTCAAGACCCAGCTATACCACTCCTGGGCATATATCCAAAAGATGCTCAAGTACACAACAAAGAAGAGGATTTTAGATCCCCTCCAGAGTTACAGGTAATTCTGAGCAGCCTGATATGAGTGCTGGGAACTGACATCAATTGTCCAAGAAAACTAGGAAGCATTCTTAACATCTGCACTGTCTAACCATATTTATTTCTGAGAGTATTTCTTAGAAACAGTTGCCTTTAAAGATTATTAAAAGAAGTACCAAAATTGTCAAGTGAGAAATTTTACAAAATGTCAAATAAGAGAAGACTGAGGATGCATGAGAAAAATGAAAAAAATTAAATGAGCTAATTCTCAGTGTGGCTGCTGTGACATGAGATATAAATATTGACTTTTAAATTTAATCAGTGAATGTGAATAAAAAGCAATAAAAGGTGAATAATTGGTACTATTTACAGAGAACTAGATGAGGAAGCAGTTAATACTGATGACATGTGAGAATGAACTGTGCCGAGTATCTTCTTGTGGCAGGGCTGCTCTCTTCATGTTCACCTCCATTACATTACTTTATTACATTATTTGTATTCTCTTTCCTTACAGACATCCTTAATGTAGTCTCCCCATGTATGCAAGCATGTTAAGAAAAATCAAGTGAATTTTCATACCCCTGTTCACCTGACACCATACTTCCAACATGTAACTTGAATGTGAAGCAGAAGCTACCTGCAGCCAGTGTGATCTGACTCCTATGAAATTACCATCGTCATTCCACATATCTTCATAAGGAACCATGCTCCAGTTTAAAAGGGACCAAGTCAGAAATCACTTTGATATTAAATGAGAATTTGTATGTGTGGGGAGCGGTTGTTTGTTCTTATTGTATTGATATTTAAACAATAGTCACTTGAAAAGATTAAATGACTACATAAGGGAACTACCTGGGAAGTTCATAAAATTTTATATCAACATTCTGTACAGTAGAATAATCACTGTCCAGATGGCTTTTGATAAGAACCACTAACTACAATATCATCACAAGGAGCTGGTGAGAAACAGAATAACAGGCCCCTCTCCAGGCAACAGTAAGAAAAAAATCAGGGGTTTGAGAGATAGCAATTGGCATTTAGTGGACTCTCAAGTGATTTTGACTCATATTCAAGTATTGAGAAATGAAATGTCACAGAAAAAGCCAGAGATGGGGCAGAATATTGTATGTGGTTTGTAGATAATCATGAAGCCTTGCTTTCCAAGTGGAAACATATGACAATGATCACTGAATATCATGGCCTCTGAACATAGCAGATGCCCCAAAGTTGAAAACTTATGCAAGATAATTAATAAATTTTTGCCTTTTATTTTTCTAAAAATTGATATTATTCAAAGCTGGAGAGATGACTCTGTGATTAAGTGAAATTGCTTCTCTTGCAGAGGTAGATTCCCAGTGTCCACATGGCCACTCATAACCATTCATAGCACCAGTTCCATGGGTCTAACAATCACTTCTGACCCCTGTGGGAATCAGGTATGAATATAAAGGTATAATACATATTAAATTATGTAAGTAAATTTAAAAATATTTAAAGTGATAATTTCTCACTGCCTTACTAGTGGGACCTCTGTAGGCATCTGATTTTATTCCAGAGATTTCCCAAGTCAAAAGCTAGAGTAACTGTTATAATAAGTGACTCTCAACCATTCTTTAAATCTCTTAAAATAACAAGTGCTCTTTATAATTCCCTGAGAAAGAATTTTTTTCATATCCTTATTATCAGTGCATCCAAAGTGTATCCACTTTCTCTCTACTTTTCAGTAATGACAATGATTACAAAAAAACAAGTAAATATTGCCAAAAGTATTTTGTTTTCTATAGTTTTTATAGATTGAATGATTTCGTGTGCTGTCATGTGATCTGTGTATATTTGCTGCTGGTGGTTATGCTTCCAGAAATATACACACAAAAAGTTTTACTAAAAAACATAACTAGGCAGGAGCTTGGAGATGGCTCATTTGGTGAAGTGTGTACTTTGCGGACCTGAGTTTGAATGCTTAGTACCCACATAACAAAGCTAGTGCCACAATTCTGTGATCTTAGCTCGGAGAGGGTAGAGACATATGGGCCGCCACATAGTATTGCCACTTTGGGGAGAGGGGTCTTTACATTACATGCCTCGAAAAAAAAAGGATTGAAAGTGATAAGGATATCAAATATTTACTCTTAGTCTCTACACAAATACACATATACCACACACATGCACACACACACACACACACACATATTAAAAAACAATCATGTATTAAGAGCTTTTAGAGACATTAAAAAGTAAAATGCTTTTATGTCATGCTAATTCCAAATAGCTATAAAATAATTTAAACATTTCCCCATTTCTTGCATTTATTTTGAAAACTTACACATAAAACAGTTTTTTACTTCTGTGGGGCAAAAAAATCTGCTTATACCATTTTAATTATTTGACCTTATATTCTAGCAATGCACACTAATCAGTGAGTTTCACTCTCTAGGGCTGTGAAGGCATTCTCATAAAAGCCCTTTGACTTTTCCTGGTGTCTTTGCTTACAGAATAATTTTCCTTGAAATTTGTACACACAGACCTTGACTTTATATACTCGAATGAGAGTTTATTCTCTAGAGGGTTACTCAGACTTCCTTCTTATTGTTTTGCATTTCATTTGTTTTTATATTTAGGCATCACAGTGTGTTATTTAATTGTAGGATTAATAACTGACTTCTCATCTAGACAGTAAGCTCCACAGAAAGAACATTCGTATCTGATATCCCCAAGATGATACACACGATATTTTACGTACAATATTTTATGGAACACATAGAAAAACGAATGTATATTATTTTAATATGAATTTGTATAACACTGCTTTCCTGATATATATCATGTAAATCCTTAGTATAAATCAGATTTTATAGTATAGTAAAGAAATAATACTTAATAAAACAAGGCTCATTGATAATCCCATATAATTTCTCAAACATGAAACACATGCTAGTGACTGTATTAGTTCTAAATCATTTGAAAACACACACACACACACACACACAAACCTGCCAACATTTAAAGGAAATCTTAAGTAGGAACTCAGACTAGTTTTCAGAAATGATAACATGTTTGGTTGCAAATGAATCAAATTCAGTTGTTAAAATTGTGTTTGCAAACAAGCTAATTTTTATTAGTAGCCAATTAAGTATTCATAGCTGAATAATAGAGGTTTGATATTGTAGTATTTGCAAGAAGCTAAAATAAGTAAGAGCCAAAAAAGCAAATCAAATACAACAAACTTGTTTCTGAATATAATAGTCTTTTACTTATAAAAGTCCCTACATTATTTTATAATCTCAGATGTATTCCAAAGCATTTTGAAACTTTATTTTCTTAGATTAAAAATTTTTCAATTCCATGAAAATTCAGTTTCTCTGAAAATTCAGATAACACTTATCAACAACACTGAAATAGTAAGGAATAGTGATGGGAAATGACTCAGTGATTAAGAACATGTCTTGCTCTTGCAGAAGACCTAAGTTCAGTTCCCAGCATCACTATGGTACAGTTCAAAAGTTGTTTTGATAACTCTGGCTACAGTGGTGTCTGTACCTTTGGCTTTCACAGGTACCTGTGCTCACATGCACAAACCTGCCCACCTGCCCATACAGACATACATAAAAAATAAAAGTAAATCTTTTATAAACACATATATTTATTTTAAAAAGTTTTATATCTATGTACTATATTTACAACATCTTCAACTAACTTTCCTACACTCTAGTTTATTCCATATCCCTCCATCACTTCTTAAAGTAATTACCTCAACCTCTTTAATTTTTATTGGAATGTATATATTTCATATATGTTATCTATATTCTGTATACTTCATAAATACATACATTTTGTATACTGTACTATATAGAGGTACAACTTGCTGGGTCCTGTAAGTGTTGCTCATATGTGGATATGTTTAGTGCTGACCCCTTGGGTTTGATAACCTATTAGGGATTTCACCTCTGGAGAAGACTGGTTCTCCCTCTCTCCTCAGCCAATGAAAGCTATTTAGTCATCATTTCTTGGTAGGACATTACAAAACTCCAACACCCATGTCAGGATGTCAACTTATGTTGGTACGGTTTTTCTTTACTTTTTTAGGCAACCATATTAAGGTTCCACTAGTGTAGTTCCCTATCTTAGATAGAAGACACCATCTCGCTTCATAAAATCTGGTCCTATGGCCCTTACAATATTTCTGTACCCTCTTCCCGGAACTTAGGTATAGGGATTAGTATGTTATAAACATGTTAAAACGAATGGTTAGCCTATGGTCAATCGTTTTTTTATGCATATTCAATAGCTGTGTGTTTCTTTGGTGCTATCTGCCTACTACTCCTATCTGGTGACATCATGAGCTACTTGCCTGCTTTCTAAACTAATATAACTACAAGCTTCATTCCAAACAACTATGCTTATAAATGAGTGTAGTCCTCGGCCCTAATGAAAGAAGCTTCTTTTCACTGTGTATAGGAGTAGTTGACTAGGTTAACAGTATCACACATGAATTCACTTCTATCCAATGGGCCATGAGTTCAATTCTACCATTATTGATTCCTCAAAGATATAAGGGCAACTATTGTAAACTCTTGAGTTTATCTTCTAATGGAAATTATGCTGTAGTTCATAGGCTTATAGCTGGCTTGGACTATTGACTGCTTTTATTCAATGGTAGTATCTATACAACTTCTGGACACTCCTCAGGGAAAATGCTTCCAGGAATTATAGCTGGATTCCTCCAAGACTGCTATGTAAGTCATGTGGTATGCTCAGCAATAAGATATTGTGTTCAAGTTCTGGGAGGCAGCCAAGGGCAAAGTCACTATAGTGTTTTGGATTTCTATTGGACTTCTCTGACCAAGAAAGGAAAATTGTTGTTCTCTCTAAGAAATATTATTTTCATAAAAAGTATTTTGTAATGCATTCAGTATAAATGACAAAAATTTTCAGAACTGTCAATCTGATAACAACTAATATCTATCCAATAAAAATGTTTAACATTATTAAAAACAAAAGTTGACCTCACGTCTTTATAAACTATTTCTACTGCAACAAAAAACATAGAAAAAAGTTTTAATATGCTAATGCTTTCTGAGTAAACCAAGGAAAACAGAACATGGAAAGAATTCTAATGTATAACATAAACAAAATTTACACATAATTTTTACTAGTAGATATTAGAACAAAGTATCGTTGGGAAAGTCAAATATCTTACCTAACTATTGTATCATTCTCAGAATAATATTCAGTTTGGCAAAATCATTGACAATAATTAAACATTAATGGAATGAAATCTCTTTTTGTGAGCTCTCATTTTATACTCTAGAAATATCAGCTAAAATCTAAAGAAAATTCCACTTCTCAATGAGTGGCATTTCTTTCAATATGAGACTAAAATTGCTTTTGAGAAAAAATGATTTGGTTTTTATAGTAACTGCTACAGTCACGAATATTAGTATAATCAATGAGCAGCATGCTACTGATTGCCATCTATTTTTACCAGTGTTCCTGTGGAGCAATGTTTCTTCCATATGCTTTTATGATGTATTTCATTTTTATACTTTCGATTTCCTAGAAAAACATTGACAACCTCAATGTGACGTTGCTAGAGGAAGCAAGCTATTTACCAAGAAGAAAGAGTTGCACCAAATAAATAAAATAGATGAAACCATGTAAATTTATTTGAACAATGCAGGATAAAGAACTCAACAAAATAGTAGCAAAATTATCCAATATTTTAAGCTTTATATGGCAACAAAAGTTACTGATTGTTTATAGTTTGAATAGAATATAAAATAATAAAATTAAGTCTACAAAATATAATTTGAAACTTATTTTTATAAAGCATTTTCCACATGAATGAGAACATATGCCATTTGATTTTTTTTGCCAAGTTGTATTGATACTGTAACTTGGCCACTGTGAATAGAAAGAAAAGGGAGCAAAAGCAGTTCTAACAGAGGAAAATACTTATAAGCTTCTACTTTTACAAAAGGGAAAACTATCAAATGAAGAATTTCGGAGTAGCAAATTATACCCAAAGTGAGTAAAGGCAAAGAATTATTGATCATAACATAAATTAGCAAATAAATACAATAAAATTTTACACAAGACAAAACTATGTTAAGGGTTTTAAATGTATAAAAGGAATAAATAAAGGGTTAACTAGTTAAAGCATAAGATTCAAACAGAATGTACTACCATAAATAATAAAAGAAACATTAAAGTGATACCACATCAATGTCAGGAATATGAGACCATTTTAATGTGCCAACAAATTATGTAAAAAATAAATACCTAGACAATTATACTATGCAAAGCACAAATCATAAAATATATTGGAACATATAAAAAATATTAGGAAATCTGATCAATAAAGTCTCCAAAAAAAATCTCAGCACCTGGCATCCATGCTCAGAGTTATATAAAAATTTAAATAACAATCCTTTCCAAAATCTTTCAAACAATCACACAGCCATCAATGATTCCAAATCAATTTTAAAAGACTATCATAATCCTTGTATTAAAGCAAAAAAAAATAACACTATAAAAAAAGGAATGACAGGACAAGGTTCAGAGTAACAAACAAGGATGAAAAAACCTTTAACAAAGTGTCAGCAAACTGAGTTCAATAACTTAGTGAAGGAACCATTGATCACAGTCTAGAAGAAGTTTCTCCTGAAAAACAGAGATGGGTCAATAGAGATAAGTTGACAAAACACCAGATGAACTCACAAAATCATCTCATCGAAGGCAGTCACTGAATAAAATGCAGCTCCCTGTACTGGTGAGAAGGCTCAGACTGTAAAGGCATTTGCTTTAAAGTTTGATCCAATTTCATTTCCTAAGATCAACCGTAAGAATGTATCAAGTTCAAAAGCTTGTCCTTTAATGTCCACACACACAAACACTTACACATAATTGTACATATACACACAAGCTTTCAAGCCACACAATGATAATTAAAGTTTAAACTTGAAATAATATAACATTCTCTTCACATTAAACTCTTCCAGCAAAGTACCTAGAGGCATAATCAACTCAGTAGAAAAAGGCCGTGCATTCAGAGCATACTCTGAATATAATATCATGCTCAGTGATGAATATAAATGTATTTTCTTTGAGATCTAGAAAAAGAAAATGATGTTCATATTATTTCCTAAGAGGACACTAATAAAAAATAAATTCTTCCAAAAATAATTACAGAAGCGTTGGATGGAAGAAAAAGAGTGGGAAAGAATAGAAAAACAATGAATAGAACTCTTTGCAAACAGTGAAATGTCTGAAGAACATTTCATGGCAACAATTCTAAATTGAAATAAATATGCTAAATTTAGAAGTTCAGAAAAAAACCTAAATGTGTATATCAAATGATTTTCTTTTCAGGAATTTGTCAGCAAATCCTGAAAAGAGATATCCTTTTGCGAGCACGTATGCACACACACACACACACACACACACACCAATTCAAGATGAATTAAATACTATATTAGTTACTTTTCTGCTTGCTGTTGCAAACTACATGACAAAAGTAACTTAAAGGATGTAATAATTATTTTGACCTATAGCTTTAAAAAGATACAGTCTGTCATAAAAAGTGCATCATGTCAATAAGGCATGAAAACAGTAATATATTCACGTTTTATCCTCAGGCAGAAAGGTGTGACAGTGAGTGAAACTGCTCATTAAACTTTATAGACAGCCAAGATTAAGCACCACAGAACTTTTCATTTACAGTCTAAACTTAAATCAAAATAAATAGAATTAAATGAAAAACCCCAAACTATAAGACAAAAGGATTAGATAAACTATAAATCAACGGTGTAAACAAGATTATTTGGGAAATATAATCTCAAAAGTGCAAAAAGTAAAGCACTATACACAGAAATGAAATAATTTCAAACTAAAGTATTCTGAACAAGAAAGAGAACAATGAAAAGAAAAAAATCTATGAACTGTTTGAAAAATATTTCAATCTTAAAACGAATATATGCTAAATATCTAAATATGTAAGAAACAGGAACAACTGTATATCAAGGGGAAAAGGTACTTGTCAAAAGACCAAAAATTTGAGTAGACATTTCTCAAAAAATGACATATAGATATTCAAAAGTTATACAAAGTATCCAATATCATTCATTGGTAAAATGTAAATTGAGTCATACTGTTACAAGATCCCTCTACTCTAGGATAAAGTTTATTATTAAAAGCGTGTTTCAAGGGCTGGAGAGATAGCTCAGAGGTTAAGACCACTGGCTGTTCTTACAAAGATCATGAGTTCAATTCTCACCTACCACATGGTGGCTCACAACCATTTATAATGAGATCTGGTGCCCTCTTATTGCATGCAGGCTCACATGCAGACATTATATTATGTAAATAAAGAAATCTTTAAAAAAAGAAAAAAAACATGTATTCCAAGTGCTGTTGAAGCCATCTAACAAACAAACAAACAAACAAAATTTGAAGTTCAAATTGAATGGTAGTGTATAAGTTATGATAAAGATTACAAAGAAAAGTATTATGGTTCTTCCAAGAAGTTAAAAATAAAATTACTATGAAACCAAGCATAACTATTTCCAAATATTCTTAAAAGATTTAGACTCTTTTGGATGTATTCCGAGTAGTGTTATAGCTAGATCTTTAGGTAGCACTATTCTTAATTTTCAGTGAAAGCACTGGATTGATTTCCAAAGTAGTTGTACAAGTTTACATTCTCGACAAATGCGGAGGAGGGTTCCCCTTTCTCCACATCCTCCTCAGCATGTTTCATCCCTTGAATTTTTGATCTTAGCCAATATGATAAGTATAAGGTGTCATCTCAGGGTTGTTTTGCTTTGCATTTCCCTGGTGACTAAGGACAGTGAGCATTTAAGGTTTTTTTTTTTTTTTTCAATTCTGTAGTTCTCTGTTGAGAATTCTCTGTTAAGCTCTGTCCCCCAATATTTAAAATTTTACTTTATTTATTTTTTATTACAAATTATTTACTTTGTGTCCCTGCTGCATTCTCTTCCCTGTTCTCCACCCACTCACACCCACCCTTCCTCCTTTTCCCCTATGCTCTTCCCCTAGTCCCCTGATAGGGGAGGACCTCTTCCCCTTCTATCTGGCCAAAGGTCTCATCAAGGCTAGTTGCATCATCTTCCTCTGTGGCCTGGTAAGGCTGTACACCACCCCAGGGAGAGGTGGTCAAAGGAGAGCCATTGAATTCATGTCAGAGACAGCCCCTGTATCCTTTACTAGAATACCCAATGGAGACAGAGCAGCCTATTGGCTTCCTCTGAACAGGGGCTCTGGGTCCTCTCCATGCTAGGTCCTTACTTGGAGTATCAGTATCTTCTGGAACCTCTGGGATCAGGGTTTTGGCTCTGTTATTCTCCTTGTGGAGCTCCTGTCTCCTCCAGGTCTTTCCATCTCCCACTTCTTCCATAAGGATTCTGACACTCTGCCTAAAGGTTGGCTATGAGTGTCAGTATTTCCTTTAATAACTTGGTGGGTAGAGTCTTTCAGAGACCCTTTGTGGAAGGCTCCTGTCAAGTTCCCTGTCTTCTCCTACTTCTGATATGTCTATTCTGTCTGCCCTTCTGAATGAGGATTAAGCATCTTCCCTAGAATCCTCCTTATTGCTTAGTTACTTTAGGACTATAGATTTTAGTGTGTTTATTATAAAATATGTGGCTAATATCCACATATCAGTGAGTATATATCATATGTGTCTTTCTGCTTCTGGGTTACCTCATTCAGGATGATATTTTCTATTTCCCACCATTTGCCTGCAAATTTCATGATTTCCTTGTTTTTAATTACTGAGTAGTATTCCGTGGTGTAAATGTACCACACTTTCTGTATCCATTCTTCAGTTGAGGCACATCTAGTTTGTTTCCATATTCTGGAGAAAGACCTGGGAGGGCTGGGAACTCCACAAGGAGAACAACAGAGACAAAATATCTGGGCCCAGGGGGCCTGCAGAGAGCAATACTCCAACTAAAAACCATGGAGAGGACCTAGAACCTCTGTTCACAGGGAGCCTATGGGCTGCTCAGTTCCCAAGTGGGTTCTCTAGTAAGAGGTACAGAATCTGTCTCTGACATGAAATCCGTGGCCAGCTCTTTGATCACCTTCTCCTGGGAGTGCAGCCTTGCCAGGCCACAGAGGAAAATGATGCAGCCAGCCTTGCTGAGACCTGATAAACTAGAAGGGAATGAAATCCTCCCCTATGAGGCAACTAGGGAAAGGGCCTACGGGGAGAAGAGGGAGGGTGCATGGGAGTAGGGGGAGATGAGGGAGGTGGCTTCAGTGGGAATACAAAGTGAGTAAATTGTAATAAAAAATACATAGATAAAATTAAAATAAAAAAAAACACTCAAGGGTGTTGATGCATGCTGGAGAGGTTGTGGAGAACGGGGAACCCTCCTTCATTGCTGGTGGGAATATAACCTCTCTACCCCACATAGACCCACAGAGGGTCTCTGAAGCACTCTACCCAGCATGGTATCAAAGCAGATGCTGAGACTTATAACCAAACTTTGGGCAGAGTGCAGGGAATCTTATGGAAAAGGGGGGAGACAAAAAGATCTGGAGTTGTCAGGAGCTCCACAAGGAGACCAACAGAACCAAAATGTATGGGCCCAGGGGCATCTGCAAAGACTGATGTATCAACCATGCATGGAAAGGACCTAGACCCCTGTTCAGATGTAGTCCTTGGGCAGCTCAGCCTCCACTGGGATTCCGTAGTAAGGGCAGCAGGTGCAGTCTCTGGCATAAACTTGGTTGCCTGCTCTTTGATCACCTCCCTTACTAGGTGTCTTACTAGGCCATAGGGAAAGAGGATCCAGACAGCCCTGATAAGATTTGATAAGTTGGGGTTAGATAGTAAAGGAGGACAACCTCCCCTGTCAGTGGACTGGACAAGGGTCTAGGGAGGGAAGGAAGGAAGGTGGGACTGGGAGGCGACCACAGGGATACAAAGTAAATGAATTTAATAATAATAATACATATTTGAAATCACCACTCCAATGATATGTCTTTACTTTCATGTCCACTACTATGATATTATGATAGTCTTCATATCAAAATCATATTATAAATATTGGTATTCACAAATAAATAAATCCATACATAAAATTCTTACATACATAAACATAATAATAATTAGCCTTAGAAAACAACAACAAAATGCTGTTATTTGAATTGGTATAAATAAAATGAGAAAACATTTCCTCCTTATGTGCCTCTGTTTGTGTGGCTATATTTGCCTGTATTTGACAGTTTTGCTCATTTCTTCTTTATGCACCTCTAATAACTGGGTAAGCATACATTTGAGAACACTTTCCTGTTTTTCTGATGAATTAAAATAGCCATTGATTTTTGGGATTGCTGGTAAAGCCACGATGTCCTGATTTTTGTTGGATGTATTCTTATGCCTTAACCATCTAATAAATTGTAATAAAGACAAAAAGGCTGATAAAGAAATTAGGGAAATAGCATACTTCACAATAGCCACAAAGGACATAAAGCACATTGGTGTGACCCTAGCAAGCAAGTCAAAGACTTGTATGAAAAAATTGTAGTCTCTGAAGAGAGAATTAGAAGAAGATATCAGAAGATGGAAAGATCTCCCATGCTCATGGCTTGACAGGATTAATATAGTAAAAATGGCCATCTTACCGAAAGCAATCTACCAATTCAATGCATTTCCTATCAAATTACCAACACAATTCTTTACAGAACTTGAAAGAAAAATTCTCAACTTCATATGGAATAACAAGAGCAGAGGCCTTACTTGCAGGCCCTGATAGGAGTGCGGAGCCCTCAGACCAGAACGGTGTCCCCAGCCACCATCTCAAACTGGGACACTCAGCCTCTGGCCCAGAGTAATGTGCCAAACCTCCAGACCAGAGTGGCGACCAGCCGGCAGTGCTCACAGCTTCTAGCACAGAGCACAGAGCCAGGTAAACGGAGCCCACAACAGAGTATGTGTCCCAGACAGATCCAGTGTCACTCACAGACCTTAGAGTCCAGCCTGCTGAGCCCACCACAGATTGAAGACCACTGAGAATTCAGGAAACCTGTGCGGGCACATGGCACCCATAATTTGTGCTTGCTAAACAAGCTAACACCCACATCCCCTCCTGCACTTGCTCCCAAACCCCATAGCCCAAGCATATACACTCTCTAGCACTCCCCTTCAAGACACCTTCTGAGCACATGCTCACATGCACACTGACTCACACACACACACACACACACACACACACACACACACACACACACACACTTACTTCCTCCCCCGCCCCCGGCCACTGCAACAACGATTCTGCACCAGCGGCTTTTCCTCCTACAGGTACAATTGAAGCAACAACACACACTGGACCTCCCTTATCTTCCTGAAGAATACTCCAGACACCAGAGATTGACAGTTCCAGTCTGAAGTTCAGCCTCAAGGAACAAACACCTCCATGATTATGTACGAACAAATGGCCAAAGGTCGACTTAAGAACTCACCCAACAAAAATCAGGACACCAAGTTCCCACCATCAACACCCAAAAACAATGGAGATATTAATTCAGTGGAAAATGATGGTAAAGCTATGCTTATGCAGTTATTACAGGAACAAAAAGTGAAAATGAACAGAGCTCTCAAAGAAATACATGACCATGTAGGCTTTATCCCAGGCATGCAAGGGTGGTTCAATATATGGAAATCCATCAGTGTGATCCACCATATAAACAAACTGAAGGAGAAAAACCACATGATCATCTCCGTAGATGCCGAAAAGGCATTCGACAAAATCCAACACCCATCCATGTTTAAAGTCTTGGACAGATCAGGGATACAAACAACATACCTAAACTTAGTAAAGGCAGCATACAGAAAGCCCATAGCCAACATCAAACTCAATGGAGAGAAACTTAAATCAGTCCCACTGAAATCAGGAACAACAGAAGGATTCTCATTGTTTCCATATCTCTTCAACATAGTACTGGAATTCCTAGCTAGAGCAATAAGACACCTAAAGGAGATCAAAAGGATACAAATTGGAAAGGAAGAAGTCAAAATATCACTATTTGCAGAGGATATGATAATATACATGAGTGACCCCAAAAATTCAACCAGAGAACTCCTTCAACTGATAAACACCTTCAGCAAAGTGGCTGGATACAAAATCAACTCAAAAAACTCAGAAGCCCTCCTGCATACCCAAGACAAAAGTAACTAGAAAGAAATCAGGGAGGCAATACCCTTCACAATAGTCACTAACAACATAAAGTACATTGGGGTGACTCTAACCAAGCAAATGAAAGACCTGTTTGAAAAAAACTTCAAATCTTTGAAGAAAGAAACTGAAGAAGATATCAGAAGATGGAAAGATCTCCCATGCTCATGGATTGGTAGGATTAACAGTGAAAATTTCCATTCTGCCAAAAGCAATCTACAGATTCAATGCAATTCCCATCAAAATACCAACACAATAATTTACAGATTTTGAAAGAACAATTCTCAACTTCCAAAGGAAAAAAAAAAACAAGCAAATAAACCAGAATTTCCAAAATGATCCTGTATAACAAAAGATTGTCTGGAGGAATTTCCATCGCTGACCTGAAGCTGTATTACAGAGCAATAATAATAAATACTGCATGGTATTGGCATAGAAACAGAATAGTGGATCAATGGAACCGAATAGAAGACCCATAAATAAACCCACACATCTATGGAAATTTATTTTTTATAAAGAAGCCAAAACCATTCAAAAGAAAAAAGACAGCATCTCCAACAAATGGTGCTGGTCCACCTGGATGTCTATATGCAGAAAAATGAACATACATCCATATTTACCACCCTGCAAAAAACTAAAGTCCAAGTGGATCGAAGACCTCAATATAACATCAGACACACTAAACCGGTTAGAAGAAAAGTGGGAAAGACCCTAGAACTCATCGGCACAGGAGACTACTTCCTGAACAGAACACCAACAGCACAGGTTCTAAGATCAACAGTCAATAAATGGGACCTTATGAAACTGAAATGCTTCTGTAAAGCAAAAGTCACTGTCATCAAAACAAAACGACAGCCTCCAGACTGGGAGAGAATCCTTACCAACCATACATGTGACAGAGGGCTAATATCCAGTATATATAAAGAACTCAAGAAGTTAAAAAGCAAGAAATCAAGTAATCCAATTAAAACATGGGGTATGGAGCTAAAAAGAGAACTCTCTGTAGAGGACTGTAG